>KE504251.1:0-83313 GCA_000344655.2 Fomitopsis schrenkii | reverse complement strand
AAACTGAATCACCTTCGAACATACGACATAGCCGGAGGCCGAGCATGTGACGAAGATGTAGTATCTCCGGGCACCGAGCATACGTTCTTTTCTCACAATGTTTTGTGCTCGCAGATTCGGTAAGTCCGGCCAACGAACATTCTCCACGTTCAGTGGCGAAAAAGACATCATTTTTCGTGGCCTAAATCCCTCCAGAAATGCTGAATATTCCTATGGTTTTCGTACCATTTTCGGTGCTCGACAACACAGAATGTCCGTAGTGTTTTAGTCATGCGAACAGCACACGAAGATAATAAATATCCTTCTAATTTGTGATATTGTAACATACTTCGGTAATTCTGACGATTTTCGGCATAAGTGGAGATGAAAGGGGCGGAGAATGTTCGGAGTGACGAACATGTAGCGAAAATGTTAATATTTTGTTGACTGTTCGTATTTCGCGCATAATACGCAGAGATCGTCACGCCCGGCGGTTTTTCTTAAGATTTTCGGACACCGTACTGCGTGCATTGCCCCCGGTGAGGCCTACACTGAGGATTCCTTTCACAGGAGGAGGTGGCGGGTTCCAAACGAGAACAGGATAAATTCAGTGCTGCAGACACTCGTCTACTTTTATAGTGAGCCGTGAGCCCGTGAGCCCTGCATCCCCTAAGTATCTTAGAATAAACTTCTCATACATCATGGCAACTGCACTGCCGCGCCAGTGGCAAGGTCTACGCCGGCGCAAGGCACGAGTACCATATGAAGGCTGTGCGACATCCCATGCTGAGTGTGGTCGGCCTAGTTGTGATTGGTCATAGACGTAGCTCATATGGTGCCAGACACGAGCACCGCAGCGTCGGTAGCGCGTGTAACAATTCTGGAAGAGCCGCGGTAACGCTTCCCGTGGAATCCTGTCACAGATCATGGGACTGTGACAGTTCGTGGATTGGTGTATTCCAGTCACGGGACAGGGACAGTTCGTGGATTGGTGTATTCCAGTCACGGGACAGGGATGCATACGTGGGTCTAGTGGAAACGCATTATTGTGAAGACTATGACAAGAACACCAATCTTCATGATCATCGCACAGGACAGGCAGGGCAACTCACCGGGGTGTGGACGAGTCTGACGTGCGGAGAGGTCGTGTGCGCAAGGCCGCGGCGTTTTCCACTTGCATTACCGCCTATTGAACCTTATATTACTTCCTGCATGAAACTTTATGATCAATCCCGTACACGAGTTGGCTCTCTTCCATGATCATCGCCGTCCGGAAATGTCGCGTACCCGCAACACGACCTGCGAATACCCAGGCTGCCGCCGCAATGTGTGGCAGGATCCCGATGGGTCGTTCTCCTCCTACTGTGGCACGACCCATCGAGATGCAATGAGACAGTTCAATGGCGTCAGACTCTGCAAAGTGCGTCGTCCTTCTTCTATTTTTCTAAGACGTGTCTGGACGCTGTAGACAAAGAACTGCGAGGCGCGCCCGGTATACATCGAAGGCAATCGTGGTGCGTCAGTCACTGTGTGCATCTGTGTACGCTATTGTGTCCTCAACATGATCTTATCAGTACACGACTTCTGCGGGATGCGCTGCCGCACCGCGCACCAGTCGGGCAGAGAGAATCCACACAGCCCACGCGCCTCACCCGCGCCAACTCTCAGCACCTGCAAGTTCCCGCGATGCAATCAGCCAGCGTTCATCGGGCCTGACGGCGTGCCCAGCGAGTATTGCTCCAACAGACACCGCCTGTGAGTTCACCCGCTTCCTCAGCATTCTGTGCCATGGGGTTGCTGAGATCATATCCGTGCAGCAATGCTGTCAGAGGCGGCAAGGCCGAAGCTTGCCTCCTGTAAGTGCTATTCACCCTAGCTCGACCTCACGATCCTCATCATTGGCACAAAGCTGCTGGAAGTATCCGAAATCAGTTGTCAACGGAAAGCTGAGTGACTTCTGCTCCAAGAGATGCAGCGAAGCTGCGTTCGACTCTGGTGAATATTACTGCATTTCTCATCGATCAAGCGAATAATGGTATCTGCAGCTCCTCTTATCCTTAATGTCCCGCACAATCAAGCCTCGTTCAGAGACGGTAAGCCGCTAATGCACCTACTCGTGCCACTCAACACTATATCAGCTTCCGCTACTTGTTAGTGTCGAAGCAGTTCAGGGATCAATGGAAGCACCCGACTCCCGTCCCAACCGTAGTGAAGGCGAGTTTGCTTCCATTCTTTGTTGACCATCTCACTGCACCACTTGCACACTCATAACGGGGCGCAGATCTGGAAGGTCTACTGCGAGCGCGGCCACACTGACGAGTTTTCGCGGTACAAGCTTGCCCTAGAGCGCAAGACGAATTTTCCGGCCGGGAACAGCAAGCGGCGCTGGCACGGCACCGTGCGCACGTGCACCGCGGGCGACAGCGAGAGCCAATCCGAACTCTGCAACGACGTGCTCTGCTCGCTCTGTAACATCATCCGCGTGCGTCCCTTTCTCCTAGCGAGGCATGTCGACTGACGGGAACGTGCGGGCAGACGTCGTTCCACGTCGCGAAGGCGGGGCAGCGCACCAACTTTGGCAGGTTCGGTGCAGGGATCTACTCGAGCGCGACGTCATCCAAAGCAAACGACTACGTCGACGAGCGAGGCGGGTCCAGCTTTAAGGCGATGCTCCTCAACGACGTCGTCCTCGGCCGCGTGATCAAGATGACCGCGGGGGACGAGAACCTCACCCAGGTGCGCGGTATTCGGTGTAGGTAGGACGGGCGTCTCACGCGATGGATGGATGGCACAGCCACCGACGGGGTACGACTCGGTCGTGGGCGAACCTGGGGGAGACTTGAACTACGACGAGGCCATTGGTAAGGGCGCCTCTCTCTTTCCTGCGGAGAATGTGCTGATGTCATGGGTTGCACGCATCTCTGCATAGTTTACAAGGTATGTCAGTATTCACAGGATGGCTCGATATCTAATATGTTCGACAGAACGAAGCAATCCGCCCGCTCTTCCTAGTCATCTATAAGCACTGATGAGCGTGGCTAGTTGTGTAGTTCACCGGGAGGGGTTTCAATGTAACGACACGGGTAATGTGCTTATATACCCAAGAGTAAAACTGCTTCTCGTGCATCGTAGCAGTCTTACCGGCTATGTACTTGTGTACTCCCCGTTAGTCGGCTTTCCTCACGACCCCGTCTCTCATCCAGCGCCGGGGTGAGCCGAGCTAGGAGGATCCGGCCTCAAGGCCATGCTCACCGAGGTCCGTGTGATCAAGAGGCCCAAGTGAGACGAGAACCTCACCCAGGAGGTGCGTATTCTATTGGTGTGGTCGGGACCGTGGCGGGTGTCTCATGCCACTCTGGTAGACGTACATGACTGTGAAGACTGCTAATAACATCAATTGTCGGGAAGCCTTGTAAGGCAAGTTGCTGGGGTGTGGACGAGTCGGACATGCGGAGAGAGGTTGTGCCCTCCGCAAGGCATCTCCTCCCCCTGAGCCCATAGATCTTTTTTTGGGTCTGCCTACGGGAGACTTGCCTGGTTCACTCACGGTCCAGTTACGACGAGCTGCTCTACTCCTCATTGACCCTTACCTTCCCTTGCTATAAAATGCATCATTAACCCCGTTGTGTATCTTACACAATCGTCTGCTGCAACATCTGCTAACTGGGTCAGGAGCATGGGTCAGGATCAATCTCACAGTCCCGGCGTCCCGACGTCTGGTATCTGCAGGATGCCGAGATGCAACAAACCAGCGTCCATTGGGCTTGGCGGCTTCGCCAACGAATACTGCTCAAACGAACACCGCGACGCCTTCCTGAGCTCGTAAGCATTATTCGCACCTCGAGATGCCCCAAATTGATGATCAACGGCAAGTTGGGTTTGCTGTTCGCGCGGGATTTTCAATGGCACGTTCATTCCTATCAGAAAACATCATTTTACTTCTCGTTCATAACGGTATTCACAGTTCCTCTCACTATGATATCGCACGACCAAGCTTCCTTCGGAGATGGTGAGGCGTTGATGCACTGTGTTCCGCTGGGAGATACCTGTCTCATGTTGCCCCTCAGTGTCGAAACAGTTCAGAGACCAATGGAAGCATCCGACCCCCGTTCCGACCATCGTGCAGGCGAGCCCGCCCCATCTTCCTCTCTGCTGACCCGCCGGTCACGCCCGCTCACACACAATGCTCACTCGCGGCAGATCTGGGATATACACTGCAACTGTGGCCACATCGACCAATTCCAGCGCTACAAGCTCGCAATCGAGCGCAAGTCGAACGTGCCCGGCGGGAACAGCAAGCGGCTCTGGCACGGCACCGTGCGCGCGTGCACCGTGGGCAATAGCGAGACCGAAACACAGCTGTGCAACAACGCGCTCTGCTCGCTTTGCAGCATCATGCGCGTGTGTCCTCTCGCCTCCCCCTTCCTCTTCCTCTTCGCAAAGCAGAAGAGCTGACGGCGCGGGTGTCCTAGGCATCGTTCCGCGTCGCGAGGGTCGGGAAACGCTACAGCTTCAAGAGGTTCGGCCGGGGGATCTACACGACCTCGACGTCGTCGAAAGCGAACGACTACGCCTCCGAGCGAGGCGGGTCCGGCTTGAAAGCGATGCTCCTGAGCGAGGTCATACTCGGCCGCGTAAGCAGGATGACCAGGGGGGACAGCACCCTCACCGAGGTGCGCATTCTGTTGGTGCAGCTAGGATGGGAGGCTCACGCGATGGACGGGATAGCCACCGACGGGGTACGACTCGGTTGTGGGCGAGCCTGGGGGGTACCACCCGGCCGCGGGCGAGCCTGAGGGAGAGCTGAACTACGACGAGGTCATCGGTGAGGGCGTCTCGTTCTTGCCCGCAGGGTATGTGTTGATGCGATGGACTGCGCTCCCCTCTGTGTGCAGTGTACAAGGTGTGTCCGTCCTGCTCGACGAACGCGGAATGGCTCGGTGTCTGATGTGTCCGACAGAACGAAGCGATCCGCCCGCTCTTCCTGGTCATCTATAAACCCTGATGGTGTATGTAACGGCATATGCTTGCATATTCAAGAGTGACACTGCTTCTCGTACATCATAGTGTTGGCACCAGCTACTTGCGCACTTCCCATGATTCTGCTTTTGTCGCGCGACCATCTGTCATGCAGCCTCGTGAACGCTGGCCCCAGGCTTTGGATTGCTTTCCATTCTCCATCGTCAGAGCAGCTGCCCGATGGGCCCTGCCAGCCCCTCGAACCCGCCTCCCGGGGCGGCGCGGTCATACACGGGCAGCCCACGCACGTACGTCTTCTCGACCCGCCCCCGGAGCGTCATCCCCTCATACGGGGTGAGCTTGTTCTTGAAGTTCAGCATCTCCTTCGTCACCTACCGCACCGCACCGCCCGTCAGCATCGCACCCCATTCGACGAATCACGGAGACTGACCGTGACCTCCGCCTCGGGGTCCCACACGACCAGGTCCGCGTCCCACCCGACCCGCAGCGCGCCCTTCCGCCCCGCCAGCCCCGCATGCCGCGCCGTCCCCTCCGCACACCACCGCACGATCCGCGCCAACAACCCCTCGACGCCCCGCCGCCTCCCCTCCGTCCACAACAAGCCCAGGCCCAGGCCGAGCGTGCTGATCCCGCCCCACGCCTCCATCACGTTCCCGTCCTCCATCCGCTTCAAGCTCGCGACGCACGGGCTGTGGTCGCTCACCACGCAGTCGAGCGTGCCGTCGAGGAGCGCGCCCCACAGCGCCGCGCGGTTCGCCTCGCCGCGCACGGGCGGGCAGCACTTGAACTCGGGGCGCCCGCGCGGGACGTCCTCCGCGCGGAGGCACAGGTAGTGGAAGCACGTCTCGACGGTGAGCGGGCGCCCCGCGGCGCGCGCGGCGCGCACGAGCGGGAGGGCGGCCGCGGCGGAGAGGTGGACGACGTGCAGGCGCAGGCGGGGGTGCGCGGCGTGGAGGCGCGTGATCAGCTCGAGCGCGGCGAGCTCGAGCGACTCGGGGCGCGAGGCGAGGAAGGTGCTGTAGGAGGCCGGGTCGGTCGTCGGGGGCGGGCGGGGGTGCGTGTCGAGCTCGGCGTGGAAGCAGAGGACGGTCGACCCGGCGGAGCCCTGCGGAGACGCTGGGTTGGCCTTTGGTGAGTATGATGCGCGAGCGGAGGCGCACCTCTAGCTCGTTCATGGCCAGCTGCAGATCCGACTCGTTGACGCAGGGAAACTCCTAGAGGCGCGTGAGAGAGGGCGACTTCTTTGGGTAAGCGGGAGGGACGTACATCGACGCCGCTCTCGATGAGGAAGCACTTGAAGCCTTTCACACCGGCGTCGACCAGAGGGCGGAGGTGCGACTACAGAGCTGCTGCTGTCAGTGAGTGCAAGGGGCTGGGAGCAGATGCGCAGGGAGTGAAATGTCAGAGCCGATTCTCCTCCCATAGGCGAGTTCGTTACAACGGAGCAGCTGAGCGCTGGTTGGTCACATCGAGGGCTTCAACGCTGGATCTGGGCGACACAGAGGGGATACAGCGCAACGATCTTTGCTGACGAGGCGCGAATACAAGCATACAGCGCAGGAGACGCTCAGTGCCTTTGAACGGGAGGAAGACTTGACGATCACTACAGAGACACAGCGCATGTGCATGGCGCCGATGCTGCAGTGGAGGTAGAAACAATCCCAAGGGGAGCGTCATATGTGCATCGGACAAATGGAGTGAATGCAAGGCGCGACCCGAGCTCAGTGCGTTGCGTGCCAGGTTACGAGGGATGTCGCGTAGGTCGCAAAAAGACGGTGAGAGGGTGGATGATGGGTTCGCGTGCTCACGTCGCGAAGGTCAAGTATGCGTCCTCTCGATTCTCACGTCATCTCAAGGCGCATCAAGTCAGGGGTCAGGAACATGAGAGCTTGGGTCCTGGTGATCGGCGCGGATGGAGGCCAGATCGACATGGACGGAAGAAGGGCATGTGCAGGGGCAGTGAAGCGGGGGAGACATACCTGGTTCCCGGGGATGACGCCGCCCCAGAAGGCGACATCGGTCCAGCACTGGCCCCTCGCTGCGGCGCGCTTTTCTTCGAGGTGGGCGACGGTGGTGGTGGGCGGGATGGAGTTGAGGGGCATGTCGACGACGGTGGTGACGCCGCCCGATGCAGCAGCACGGGTGCCGGTCCAGAAGCCCTCCCAGTCGGTGCGGCCGGGCTCGTTGAGGTGGACATGGGCGCTGTGGGGAGGCGGTAGCGTGAGTAGGTGGTGCGGTGACGGACGCCCACCAAGCCGGTGGGTGACGCACTCTACGAGACCAGGGATGATGTACTTGTCTCCGGCATCGATCCAGTGCGCGTCGTCGACGTCGGGGAAGTCGACGGGGTCGTGGGCGCGGTGGGCGTGGATGATGTCCGCGATCTTGCCTGAGTTGAGGTCGACGACGACGGTTGCAGGCTTGAGGACGCCATCTACAAATACGTTCTGTCCGGTAAAGACGCGGCGAGACGACATCGCAGCGGGTGGTCAAGGGCGCGACGGCGGCGGTGAACGGTGGCGGCGATGGAGATCGCATCGCACTTGGCCGCCCAAATATGGCAATGAACGTCAACGTGTGATGTGTGATCGACGGAATACGTTTTGAAACAGAGGCGGTGTCGTCCCATCACGGCTCTTCCTGCAAGTATGTCCTATCGACTGCAAGGCAATGTCGCGTGCGATGCCGTAAATGGGAGTGTCGATCAAGCCTGCGAGCGGGCGTCTCCGTGCACAAGCGAGACGTGTGTGATGCTGGTCCTCCATCACGAAACACCCGCCCGCGCGCCGACCTATAAACCTTTCCCCCGCCGTCCCTCTCTCTCTTCCCCTTTCGCTCTTCTGCGCCTCCTCTTCGCTCCTCTTCACGACTTACGCACGACCCGCCACGCCGTCAAGGATGTCTCTCACCATGCTCGCTCCCATCGCGGAGGCCTCGACCATGACCTGGGCGCGCCATAGCGCACCCGACCTCCGCAGGATAGACAGCCCCGACCCGGGCAGCGACCGCGACCGTCGCAGTGGCACGCCCATCACCTACGTCTGTCTCTCCTGCCGCGCCCCCATCGCCGCCGACGCGTCCATCGTCGCACGGGTGCGTCCCTCCTCTCCACCCTGCCCGCCTAACTGAGCCCCCACTCGCCCACAGACAGGCTTCCGCGGCTACAAAGGCAAGGCCGCGCTCTACGCGTCCACCCTCAACACCGCGCTCGCCGCGCCCTCCATCCTCCTCATGGACACCGGCGCGCACACCGTCCAGGAATGCACCTGCGCGCGCTGCGGCGCGTACCTCGGCTGGCGCGTCGCCCGCGCGCACGAGGCCTCCGAGAAGTGGAAGGAGGGCCGCTTCCTCCTCGAGCTCGCCCTCCTCGCAGAGTCGTCCCCAGACCCCGACGACGCCCCCACCCCCGTCCGCCTCCACCCCGCCACCCCCATCAGCGAGCCGCCCACCCCCGTCAGCAGCGTCCCACCCCCGTCCGCCGCGGCCACACCAGGCGGGGCCCTCCGCCCCCTCCCGCTCCCGCTCCCCGCCAGGCTCGAGGAGCCCGCGCCCCTCCGCCCCCTGCCCCGCCCGCGCTCCCGGCCCTCCAGCTCGGACGGCCCGGAAGACCCCATCCCGACGCTCGCGGACAGGCTCATCAACAAGGGCCATCGACGATCCGCCACCGACACTCCGGGCGGCGGCGCCGCGCGGGGACGGCCGCTCGGCCCGCGGAGCCTCACGCCCACACTCGGCGCACGGACGTTGTCGACGTACTCGCAGGTGTGATGCGGCGTCCTCCCGCCCGCCCTGCGTTCTCAGGTTCCCTCTGCTGCGCTTATGCCGAGTCATGATGATCTGTTTGTTTCGCTTCGTATTAATTGCTCATCTGTGTGTTCGCGAGCGCGCGGCGGCGCATAACGCCCCGCGCCGTCCGTCCGTCCTTTCGGGTCTCCCCATCCACAACCAATCACCCACGCGCACGATGTACCATAACATTCACGGGACAGTGCTTCATATTTAGCCTACAGCGTATAGTACACAGTAGATGCTCGCTAATTATTATGCCTACGATCCAGAGCGGACAATTTGCGGGGAGGATGTGTCCTCAAAATCTTCTTGCACCTCGTCTTCCTTTTCGTGCACGGTGGAAGGCTCTGTGTGCGCCATAGTTGTCGCCCCTTCCTGTTCTGTTGGCACAGCGGGTGGGGGAATCATTTTGGGCAGATTGGTCGGCGGCAGCATCACAGGCGCGACCGGAGGCGGAACGGGCGGCGGCAGCATCACAGGCGCAATCGTACCCGTGGTGTAACACGACGCGCCCCCCTGAGCCTTAATAGTGAGTCCTGCGACACCCAGCAGATGGTCAGGCTGACGTACAGCTTCATCAGGGCCTGCAGTGGTTCGTCCCTCCGAGTCGCCCACGCCGCGTGTGTCTGCCTCAGCGCGCCATTGGGTGCTGCCCCTGCCCGGGCGGGTCACCTTGACGGTCAGACCCCCACCGCTCTCGAGTGTGACGACTACGGACTGGAAGGAGCGTCCACCAAATTCGATTTTCACGAGGACGGTGCCTTCGGTGTCCGTGATAACGAGTTGTAGGGGTGGGGCGCGCTCCCGGCGCGAAGACGCATCAGTAGCCAGGACCCGTAACTTGGTGTTTGACGCGTCCAGCGCGGCCGAGTCAGTTCGCTCGCGATTCTCATGCTCGCCCAGCCCCAGACAGTTGGAGTCGGATTCGGCGACCGCGCTGTCAGCACTCGACAGCGGTGTGCCAGCGACTTGAGAGTGCTCGGATAACCTCAGGTCCCCCAAGGTGCGTGTGAGCTCGAGGAGTGCGAGTGTGGGTAGGGATGGGGACGTGGGCTCCCGCGGGCTCGTCGCGCCACACTGCGCTTCAAGGTTCTCCAGACTCTCAGTCAGATGTTGAGTAAACGCCGCCTCGTCTACGGGGGCGGGATCATCTCTCCCGGTGGGGCAGGGTCGTGGCGGATGGGGCAGAGTGTTGGGATACGTACACATGGAGGGTGGACTGTGGGTAGAAGGCAGCCGTGTGCGGGGCCTCGAATATATACGCTGCGTGTTGGCGTTTCGGAGTGGGCCTCGGCGTAGGCGCGTATACATGAGTGCAAACAACAAGGGTCGTTTATACCTCTTCGTCGTGGCACTCGGGGGACCGGAGCAAGCGACGTACAGTTGTGTGCGCCCGTTTGCTCTCGGTTCGTCAGAGGTGACGATGCCATAAGTATGCTATAGGGAACGAAGGCACGAAACGCGCTGTCGGAGTGCGTTCCACATGCATCGTCTACATAGGGGATTGCCTTCAGCGACGTCAAGTGTAATCAAAAACAACAAGAACGACGAGGCATACACTAGCAGTGTCTCGCTCGGGCTTGATGGTTTGACGGCGTGATAACGTTCAGTTCATCGCACTGCAGGAAACACGGTTAGCACTGGCCATCGAACGCGTCACGGACCCGTTGCAACGTTACCCACAGAACGCTCCGGTCTACAACAGGTTGTCTAGCACTGCACCTTCCCAGTCGCACGTCGTCGACTGGCGGCGCGGTATGTCCCTCCGTCCACCTCGATGCTCTGAGACGATGAACGACATGTGTGAGCGGCGTCGGATGGCGTCGACGCTATCCGACGCCGCTCAGACATGTAGCACTAGTACGGGGCCCGTGACCTGTCACTCGCAAACGTGAACATCCCAGCGCGGCACAGTGAACGGTGACCCTGTGCTTGCATGCGCCTCGGTCCGAGTCAGCACTGGCCTGTCTTGTCGAAGGCGAGTGTCGCTGAGGAGTGTCGCCTTGTAGCGCGATCAGCCCAGCTCCTCCCGGGCCACGCAACTGTCCGCTTTTGAGAATGTCGCGCTCGTTTATATCCTCGCGCCGAACTCCCCAGTGCACGGGCCCCGGCCCATGAGCTCAAAATAAACGCACGCTGGCACTCTGAGGAGATGACACGCACTTGGATGATCCCGCACAGCGAACATTGGTGCATCGCCATCGCACGTCGGGGGCTAACCTTTGCCGACCTTTGCCGACGAAGCACGCGCGGATATTGCTGTGCCAGAGCTGCTGGCTGCTCTGCTGCGTTGCGCTCGATGTTTCGGCGGCACCGTAGAATAGCGTAGGATCCAGGCATAGTATGTCTCCGCGCAGTCCTCTATATCTGGTGTCGGGAGGTGATGAGTGGGAAGAGGGTTACATGAGGACAAAGGGGAAAGCATGATACGTACCTTCGCGACAGTCGGGATTTGTGTGGTGACGCATTGGCCGCAGAACTTCTCTTGCACTGGTCAGGGTCATGCCTCTCGGACCGGAGGACGCGGATGATTGCACTTTCGCCGTAAGCTCTCAGCTCGTTTCTTATGCCCAGAATCACAGGAGCTGGAGATTGAAACGTCGAGGGAAGGGGTAGACGATGTGTGTCACTTACTCATTCTAAGTATATATTCGTTCGGCATCAGGAGCAAAAGTCGCTCTTGCAGTGAAGCAAGTCGTCCCGGAGGTAACACCACTACTGGCGGCAAATGAGGCTTCTCCTCGACTCTTCTTGCCCTCGGACACCAACCGTTCGACTGTTGTGCGTTTGAGATCATGTCGCTTAGTATGCTGTGTGCCTCACGACTTGTGACGTTGACGTTACTTGTGTCGTTACTGTGCAACGTTATGTTCCATGACGATCGGCCGGTGCAGCGCGTGTGCCGGTATGGCACGGCTGCATCGTCTTGCCTATCGAGACGATAAAGGGTACACCGCGACATCACCAGTTCTGCAAGGGCTGTGCGTCTAGCCGCGAGGAACCAATTAGGCTACTAGAGGAGTCGATGTGCTGAGTCAATGTCGCAACTCGCTAGGTGTGTTCCTCTCTAGTATGATGAGAATCCCCTGGTTATTGTAAGCATTACGAACTTCTTAGCCCAACGAAACCACGCACACAAGATTGCACGTTTCTCGAAGCATGGTGTCGAACTGGGTGTCCTCTTCTCCTTGAAAGTCGCCTGCGAGATCTGGAGCTATGGCTGCAGTCCAGCTATGGTCCGATGGTATACAGCGTTCGCGCGGTGTCAAGTTTGGCTGTAGCTGCATTTTTCTAGTGTACTGCTGTAGCTATAATGGCGAGAGGGTCACTATACTGCGCGCACTACGGTGCAAGACTCGGGGTGTTGTGATCTAAGCTTCGCCACAGGAAGTCTCGGCGATCTGTCGGACTTTCTCGAAACCTTGGTAAGAGTAATTTCACCAGTGATCATATCAGTAGGGGCAATCAATGAGTAGATTTGTTACCTAGACACCTTCCGTCATTTTGACCAGATCGTTCACCTTGCTCCTTCGATATGCACATGCGCGTTCTGCAAATGAGCCGCTTCCTTGTCACAATACTGCTATTAGTCTGAATGCACCGCATGGCTCACGACGGTATCACTGGCGCGACCGAAGGGGTCCTGATACGCAGTGGGCACGCGGCGGCAAATCGTACGCGCATCGGCGGTGGCGGGGCCTCGACCGTGCTGCAGTTTGTGCCCCGCATCTTAGCTCGGGCTCTAGCCTCTGACGGATCGACGCACCGATCGTCGCTAGTCAGATCGCTATCTCAGCGCATTGTTCAGATCGCCCGATCTCACCCAGTCAGCGGGGGCATAACTACTGCGGGCAGAAATGCCTGCTGCGGGTGCCTGGAGGTTTCAGCTAGGAGATACTGTCATCAGAAACATTTACTGTGACTGCCCTTCCGTTGAGCTCGAAGCCTTGTGTACACCAGAGCTTCGAAGCTTCGACATCCATAAAATGTCTAGCCGGGTCAAAGTTGTCCTGCTTCCGGTTAGAAAGCCTCCGCGTGACAAACGGTTGGCTTTTCTCCGCCGGCGCTCAATTCCGTGGACCTTGTCAGGCAACGCATCAAATATTAGCTATATCACAGTGACATGCCCGTGTAGTGCATTGCGCACCCGCTCCATCAACTCGTAGAATCACTTGAGCAGGTCCCGAGTCGGCGGACGCTTGCATCAGAACGTATCTGAACGACAGTCTCCATATGCCAACCGCCCCAGGTCTGGGCCGGGGGTGATTCGAGTGTGCGCCACGTAGTGAGTCTTGATAGCATTCGACGCAAACATAGGACCTGTTCATTGGCCGCCTCGTCTTATTGGTCCCTACGCCCGCTAGGTGCTTGCAGTGGCGGAACAACCATTGATGCGTGACCAGCATGTATACTATCTCATATGGGAGGGCCGAGGGCCGAGGCCCTCTGACGTGCGCATCTTCAAACGGTAAGTATCCAATAACGAAGTCAGGACGGAGGCATATCGCACGGAAGAGAAGACTTGGTCCCGCACCTCCAGGCTTCCCGCGTTGGTTCCGCTATCTGCTTCCGCCTTGCACCACACAGCGCAGCTCAAGCGCAGCTGGCAGAAGGAAGGCCCGCCCTGCGATTAGCATAGGATGGGCATGATCGTAGTAGACACGAGGCAGCGTAGGACGAGTGAAACATGACGACCGCACAGAGCCGTGGTTGCCACCGGAAGCTCCCGAGTACCTGCGAATTTGTCGATGCCTCTCGTCATCAATGGTTAGATCCGGGTCAGCGCTTCAGCGTTGTGTGCGCCTGACAGATAGTGCATACGAAATGTACGCCGGCGCAACCCATGTAATCACTAAACGTAGATTAGCTGCAATGGTTGAACCGTCCTCACACCAGTCTGGTGTCAGGTCATTCTGACAGCACGGGCTCTTCGGTTGACTGACGTGGTCGTATGTCGTATGCGGTGGCTTCAAGGTAATTCGGAGCGACGCTTGCCTTGTCCAACTTGGATGCTGCAGTAGCAGCGGTACGCCAAGCGCTCCAACCCGCTCCCAAGACTCATGGGCAGGTTGCTGATCGCCGCAGGCTCGGTCTGGCCACGCACAACTTCGCCATGATGCCGCTTGTCCTGAGGTTGTGACCAGGAAACTTTTGTTCTCCTAGCACAACTTGAACTCAGCGAGCACCAATCGCTTTGCCGTCGTGTCCAATGACTCACTTCGAGGCGCTGCATGATACGTTCGCTACTAAGTAGCGCGATGCCGGCTCATGACCGACACTAGCAGGCTGGTAGGCAGGCTTGCTCTCATCACCATGCCACCTATCTCGGATATGCGCCGGGGATCCTCCCGCTCCTACTTGACTTCGCGGTGTCATGTCGCGAGCCGTATGTCACGTTTCGTCAATCTGTCGGCAACAATACTTGTCAGCGGCCTATTCGTCCGCATACTAGAGAAAACGGAACAACGTGAAGTTCGGATATCATGCTTGAGCTGAGCTCTTGTTCCCAAATTGTCATGTGTCAAACACGGCTTACCGGCTTCCGCATCCCTACCCATTCAATCAACGAGTGTATGTTGACTGTAGTCGCATATTGCTTACCTCAGTTGTTTATATTCATCATACGATCAGCGGCCACGGCGCGCCCTTCCGGCAAATATAGCGCGAGAAAGGCAAGTCGCCGTCGCTTCTCCCGCCACATTACGACAGCACATCTCACGATAGCCTAGGATAGCCTGCAGGCCATCCAGGACGGGCAACTACGCCCCAGCGGTAAACCTGACGACGAGGATCTTCCCAACGCGAACTCAAAAGCCCGATTGTCGAGATTGATGACGCGCACCACGAGTCGACGACCGGGCCCGGGGCGCCTGGCGCTCGGACCGGCGCGCAGGAGGCTTTGCGCGATTTACTGGGCCTAAGTGGGGACAAGTCAGCGCGGCGGGTCTTCGCCACGATAGCCGCGAGTCGGCTTAGGGCGTTGCGGCAGGAAAATCTGTGACGGGTGCGAAAGATGTGAACGTAGATCGCAGCGAATACAAATTCAATAGCGTCGATTGAGCGAAGACGTACACAAGAGAAGAGCTAGAAGGCGGCGCGACCTGGGAGGCGCATCCATCAGGTCCGGGTGTGCGGGTATTTGAGGCGAATGCAGGATGTATGCGTTGTTGGGCTGAATGTCTGACACGCATGATCTATCGCGCGAGGCCGGTATGCACTGGGGGCTGGAGCGTATTCTGTAGGCGTAATAAGCGAAGGTTCACTCCACAAAGCTGGTAGTCCACAGCAACCCGCGAGGATGGTAGTACGTACCAAATCCCGCTTCCCGCTGATATGCGCAAACGGCTTTGAGCCCATCCGTCATGATGCATCTTCCGATGAGTTTCTCGGGATGTTTTATGCTATTACCGTACATGCGGGAGTGTTCGGGCGATTACAGAGAACTTGAATATGAAAACACACGCACTGTGCGCTTGTGAAAAGTCAGGCACTTGCAACTTAGTGAGCTGGATGGCCACGTACGGCAAGTCCTGGGAATACATAAGTAGCTTGTGAGTCAAAGGAACCCCCTAGACCAGAATCTGAAATGGTCCGTGCGCATAAAACATACAAGTCCTGGTGTCGAGAATAGTGGCGCTGAAGTCCGCGGCGAACTCGACAAAGACGGCAAGAGGCTTGACCATTACGTAATCACCCACGCTGCGAACTCGCACGGCGTGCGACAGAACGGACCCGACTGTGTTCTTGACGGCGACGACGGCACTTTCGACTGCGGGCCATTGTTAACGCGGCATCGCTTGTTATCTTACAAACCCGCGCAGGCTTGGTCGTGATACACCGTGGACGAACAATCGAGATGGTGAGTCACAGCCGCATGTCAAGGCTGCATTGTCGTAAACCTGTTCATCCAAGGCAGTCTTTGAAAGGATTGTCCTCGCCAACGGCGGCGCAGACGGCCTTCGGGCAGGGTAGCGCAGTGGACGCGCCCGCATCCTCATCCACGTCAACCGCAGTACCCATGCCGCCAGAGCTCGAGCAGACACTAACGATGCTTTCCTCACACCGATCCGTCCTGGGCTACATCCTCCTCACACGAAGCCACCCCGTCACGATCATCCGGCACTCTGGTGTCGTATTCGAAGGCGAACAAGGGCGCAAGTATGCAAGCGCTGTCGGGCGGATCGTCGAGAGTGTGCAGCGAGGACTGGAGGAGGTCAGCGTAGACCAGTCAGAACCGGTGCGTCTCCTTCGCTGCGACGACGCCTGCTTCCTCGCCCACGGCCGAAGCACGTCCGAATGACCTACCCAATGTCTTAACGAACGACTCCTTGCGCGACTTCTGTCGTTGCTGACAGGATGATATGCGGTTTATGCGGATTCGCACGAAGCGGCACGAAATCATGATCTCGCCTGGTACGTCACGCGCGCAAAGAGTGGGCCTGGGGACCGTACAGGCCGTGTCTGATTGTTTCTGCCGCAGATGAACGATACCTTCTCGCTGTTCTCCACGACCCTGCATCATAAGAGCCCGCGGAGGTGGACCAGCGAGCTTCTACTTCGCTCGTGAACGTATATCGTGTATCAGTTGGATGGATACCCTGCTCCGTTGATTTCGTTGGAACCCCTCATTGGGTTCATCGTTGTTGTGTGAACTATGCCTCGGGAAGGAGTTGTATGCTTGAACCTCCTAAGTGACTGTCAGCGTGCCTGGTGGACGCTTGGCTCGACGAAAGTGGGGTTGGGCAGACGAGGTCGAAATTGCGATCATACGCCACATTGAGGAGGACCAAGCGGATGTCATGATCGGTGGCAGGGTGGTTGTGTCCCTGTGCTCAAATTGTGATTTACTGCGTCCAAAGTGCGTCTTCAGAACTGACTACCTAATGACCTGTAACGCTTATCTTCCTCCACTTCCCAAGGCCACCGGATGCGCTCATGACTCTGGCTGGCTAGCCATTGTCGCTCGTGTACGGCATGAGTGAATCTTTTCTGAACCCCATGTCAAACAGAGCACGTTGATGCTGTTTGAGAGTAGGTTGCCGTTGGCGCCCTGTGTATGGCAAGTCACGGCCACGCAAGCGGAGAGATTGCCGGCAGTTTATTTTACCATGGCGAGGTCTCGACCCTGAGCTTCCCGCTGCCCTCGTGCTATCATCCTTTGACGGTGTTGTCGTTAGCTAACTCCCGAGCAACTCGGAAAGTGTGTCCGCTCCTTTGTGCGCTTCGCCTATGACGTTCCCTCGGCGTTGACGACGATACATTATCCGAGGCGCAAGGCTTTCGTGAAGATACGGTAATTCACTGCATAGTCTGCGATGGGCCAGGATTATGAGGCCTGACGGCTGTTGGGCATGCTCATACTCCTTAGGGGGACTTGGGGGCGAGGCTACTGGCCGGCGCCGAGATAGGCATGGTCGTTTGTGTCCGCATGCTCGGTTCTTGCTCGGTTCTCGATGATGTTTCCTGTCCATCAAGCCTCTTGACGCCTGCTGAGCTACAGCCTCCGCTAGCCAGATCCCATTCCTCCCTGGATCTCGCGCGCTTCACATCTAGATGCGACATCTCGCATGCTGGCCACCAACAATGAATTCTCGAGCATTTTTGTGCCCTGATTTCTCGGTCCTTTATTCGTCGCGTCCAACCAGCCCAGCCGCCCGGGTGGCATATTACACTGGCCCTCCGCCAGAGCCAGAAGCCCTCCCTCCCCCGCCGTCCCTCCGTGCGTCACTGCGCATACCATGCCGCACACACCCTCCTCCTCCGCCACTCCCTCGCCCCATACGGGGCCTACGTGCCTCCCACCCACCGCGCGACGCAGCAGGGCCGCCGCCGCAGGGCTGCACCTCGTCTTCGACGCCGCGGGCGACCGCCAGCACCTACACGCTGGTATGCACGCCGACGCGGGCGCGGGCTCGCCGAGCAGCTGCTCAGACGCGTCGTTCTCGTCCGCCTCGTCGACCGGGCCGGCGACGCCGCGCAGCCGCGCGTGCTCGCCTGCGCTCGCGCACGCTGAGGACGACGACTGCTGGAACCTCATCCCGTACCACGTACCCTGGGGCAACGAGTACTACGACTACATGCCGGGGATGCTCCCCGGGCCCGACGGCCAGTGCTTCTTCTACCGCTCGCCGACCCCGCTCAAGTACAAGCGCACGATGCGCGCGTGCACGAAGTGCCGCGACCGCAAGGCCAAGGTATGTGCTTGCCGTCCTCCATCCCCACCTCTTGAGCTGACTGTGAGGTGGGTGCTAGTGTTCTGGGGAGAAGCCGGCGTGCGCGCGCTGCGTGAACCGTGGGTATTCCTGCCATTACGACCCCGAGGAGCCCAAACGCGTGAAGGGTCCCGAGCTCGCGCGGCAGCGTCTGCGCGAGAAGGGCGCGGGCTCGCCCGCCCCGCCCCGCGCGTCGCCCGCCCGAGCCGCGCCCGAGCCGTGCGTGGTGCCCAAGCACGAGGAGCTCGAGCTGCTGGCCGACTTCGGCGGGCTCGCGTATCCGCTCCCGGAGGCGGACGCGGAAGTGTGGGGCGCACCGCAGGGTGTGCCCGAGCCGAGCGCGCTCGCGAGTCCCCCGTACGCGCTGCAGGGCGCGATCGACCCGCAACGACTCGTGCACCCAAAGAGCTCGCCCGAATCCCCGTCCCTCCTGCTCCACCACGAGCCTGCGCTCGTCGTGCCCTCGCACAACGTGCCCTCCGACTATTGGTCCTACTCCACTGGATCCGATATGCATCATCATCATCATCATCATCACCACCACCCTAACGTAGGCATGGCGCATTATCACGCGTCGGTGCACGCGCCCCGGCCGGTCAAACAGGTCCCGCCGTTCCTCTCTGCGCCGCGGTACGACGAACCACCGCCCGCGGCCCCGCCGCCAATTGTCATCCCTCAGCCGCCGATACTGCAGGCGGCGCTCATGGCCGTGCCCGAGCCAACGCGGGTGTCCGCACCAGCACATGCGCCGGAGCCTGTGTGGCCACACGAAGCACAGGCCGCGTACGTCGCATATTCGGCGCAGGAGCTCATCAACGACTACCCAGCCTACGAGTGCGTCACTTCTCGCTCGCTTCTGGACATGTGCGTGTGCTGACGGAGGGTCTGGCGCTCTAGCTATGCTCCTGCAGGATACGTGTATGCGCATGACTACGCGTCGTCGCAAGAGTATGCGCACCAGGCGTACTACGATATCCAGATGTACGGACAGGACTTCGGGGTCGCGCCTGCGGCGACGTACCTGGCCTCCGTCCCAGCTGCCTCGTACGTCTCGTATGCCGTATAGACTCGCCTTGATCCACCCGCATCTGCAACCTCGCCCGCATACCCAAGCACGCTGGACACTCGCAACCCGCAATACACATAACTAACTCGTCCCGTCATCATCTTGCTCTCTGCAGTTTCGCACACTCCCGAACTCGACCCTTGTGTACATAGCCTGTCTCTCCCTGTACTTGTACGTCCCTAACCCTCCCGTCCAGCCATCCCATCGTCTGTCTATTATACTCGCATCCGACCGACCCCTCCCGTCCCGCGCGTGTCTGCACTGTTACAATATGCCCAACCGTTCCTCTGTTAGGATCACTGGTTATTGCTTTCGTTCTGGGACACTTGCGGCTCGGCTCGGTACTACTGGACACTTCATTCCCATAGAGCTATTGTTACTTGTGTGCACATCGTCACATCGCATTCCTCCTGCCGTCGGCTTGCTACTTACTCTCATACCGTACCCACGTCCATATAAGCATTTGTACAGTGACGCTTGTGTGCCGTGATGCAGCCAAATCAGCCACAGCAAACGCGAGCACTATCGCGGTGAATCCAGTGAGTGCACGGAGACGGAGAATGTCCCTGGCATGCGGCGCGGCCCGCCTGCGGCTCAGCTTCTAGTGTCCGCCACCCTGCACGCGGGCCGCCCATCGCGTCCCTGTGTCCGACCCCGCACCCCGTCACACCATCACATAGTCTTGCGACAAACCCAAGAGAAGCGAGCGTACTCTGGTTCGTCACGGGCGGAACGGGCTCCCGCCGTCGCGAGGGCAACAGATGGCAATGGCGGCGCCGCTCTGTGCGACCCCCTGTGGCGTAGGTCGAGTAGCTGCACAGGCTGGCGGGCTCAGGGTCCGTGCGGTGGCGTGTTACATAGGCGGCGAACGCGATCGTCACCGAATTGATATATAATCAATAAACTGAAATTGAACTGAAATAACTTGAATATGATGGGGCGGGATGTTGGCCCTCGATGATGCTGACGTCGACGCGGGCATTGGCAGGCACCGACGCGCGACTCACGCGGGAGGGCGTCGGGGCGATTGCTCCCGGCGCGCTGGTGGATCGACATCGAGGATCGGTCGAGGGAGGAGGGCCAGGGCCAGAGCGAGACCGAGCGGAGGCTCTCCTGGCCCGTGCGGGGCAGCAGCCTTCTATCTTCCATGCCTCCTCCCACCCATCTGTCACGACGTCGAGGACTGCTGTCCTCACTGTCAGTGGTGGCAGAGAGGGGTTCAGGTCGCTGATCGGGTTATTGCAAGTACTCACGATGTGATCTAATTTGAAGGTGTCTGTCTGACTCCAGGACTTGTTCGTTGGATAGCAACAGACGTTACAATCGGTGAGTGTCAATGGGCGGACAAATGTATACATGGCGTCTTGACCAGTGCATAGGTCCAGTATTCGCATCGGTGCTCTACTTTGGTTACAGGGCTTATCTAGCTGTAACTTCTTCGCGCTCCATCAATTGGTAGGCGGCCAGTGCGCCACATACAGGTCCGCGCCATCGTCAGGAGCGAGCACAGGCACAGTGTGGTGGCCGGGTCTGCTGGGCGTGCAGGTGCGCCCATCGCTGCTGACCGAATTTCGTACGTGCCAGCGTGCTTGCGTTGACAGCGAGGAACCGTGACGCGCTGCGTTGATGGCTCGTCCTGTTCTCGATGCTGCTATACTATCAATCAGTGCAGATTTAGCGTGGCCTGGGCTATTACAGTGATTGGCAGCAATACTTCGCGATTGAATGTTTCGAATGACGGTGGCCTCGTCGACCTGGTGCGCATGCCCAACACTGACGTATCGGTTTGCTCTCCCTCGAGTGTCCAAGAACACACAGAGGCTGAACGGTGCTACGGGTGGGTGGTATGAGTGAACCGATTCGCGATGCAGGTAAGCTGCCATACCATTTCGCGATCGGTGTCTGTGGCGTCGTGGTTGACTGATGTCATTAACTATCCAGACCTTGAACACTATTGCCGACGCATATGCCTGGCAGGCGATAAGTAGCGGCCACGAATATCGAATTGCCACCCAGAAGGGCGGGCCACATATGCGCGCGTGAGACGATCCGGCCGTGCATGCGCAGGGCGATGGTGGCGCGGGCTGCCGTGTATGGATGCTGGAAACCAAGGACGATGAGGCGAGGCGAGGCGATATATTTTCTGCGCAGAAAGCAGAGAAGCACGGATGATTCGGTGGCGCGGCTAATCCTGCGTCGTTGCGAATTTTTGCAGGGGATCTGCGAGGATATGTACGTACACTCATGCTTAGCGGGTGTCTGATGCGAGGGTGCGAACATGGCCCATCGGGTGACTCCGTGTCGCGCGTGTATGCAGGGCTGCGCCATTGGCTGCTACCTGCGAGACTGGGCCCATCGGTTCTTCGAAATCTGTCCGTGTCGGGAGCCCAATAGCAGCGTGCTGCTTGACGGCATGGGCAGACTTTTCGCTGCGCTCGAATATTCAGTACCGGTCTGCATGGGAACGGGAACGAGCGCAGGCCGACGTCATTCGAAGGTGCGGATGTTGACTCGCTCACTTACCTGATCATCCTCCGAGCCCCGCGCACGCCCAAGTGCGTTGCGAGGACGTCGCCCTTGGGTCCCTACTACGACGAGCCTAACGCAGGCTGGGAGCAGCGCGTGCCTTGGCCGGAGATACGGTCGGGAGGGCGGTGCGAGCCATCATCAAGTCGCACTCACGCATCGTTCGAGAGGATTCACGCCAGAGAGGCGCCAGCGCAGGCAGACGCCCTAGGAACACTTCCTTCTTTCAGCCACCCGCCGCCAAACTGCCACCTACCGCCCGACTGCCACCCGGCCCCTGCCACTGCCGCCACCAACGACGAATCCGTTGTCCCCTTCGTGCGACCCCTGCTTGCTCGCACCGCACTGCGTGTCCGGACTGATTGCCTAGATGTGCCCCGCTGAACCTTTTCATCGCGTCGAACCCAGCCAATAGGAGCCACCCGAAAATTTCAACACCGCTCGAGCTGGGGATAAGTCGCGGTGAGTATCCCTGCGAGTTGCCCTATGCACAGGTCCTGCCTACCTCTCCTTTTTTCCCTCAGCCCGCCTCCTGCCCTCGCGCTCGCTGTATGCGCGATAGAAGCGTTTCAGCGGAGCCCAAGCAGCGGCGGGCTACTAGTCGATCGATCAGGGTCACTCGCGGCTGTCAGTACGCTCGATCTGCTACACAGTGGACTACAAGCCTCCACAACCGTTCCCGCGAGCAGCCATAGAGCCAGTACGCTCCCGAGGCGCGTACGCGTTGAACGGCTTGCGCCTGCCGTGTGGAGGAAGTGGGGAGGGGGAACATCAAAATCACCCTCCAGCTATGAGTCCCATTTTGAACGGGTGCTGCCCTTCTTGAGCGTGTTGGCCGTGGAGCCTGTGACATCTACGAGGCATGTATGGCGGCGCACAACCCCCTTCGACGACCCCCGGTGCGCACCGGCCCCGGCCCTCTGCATGCCTATATGCGACAGTACCGCGGGACCGCATCCCTCCCTCATATTCCACGTGTCCATGTCATTCGTTGCATGACCATGGGCCGACGCTCCTGGCGGATATGCGCGTATATAGTCGACGCCACGTCCTGCAAACCGGGTTCCCCCGAATATGTACTCCTACCCATTCCACGCATTGCGAAGGCTCCGAGCTCACCGCCTACGCGTCACGAGTTCGTCTCTGTGTACATCTTCCTCAGGCTCCTCGTATTCCGTATGGCGGTATGCGCCGATACGACGCCGATGGCACGAAGCACGCGCCGTGAACGGAACGGACTTACGGCAGGGCCAGCCGCGGCTCTGGCGCCCTTCCCGTGCACCCTGCTTTGAATGACGAGCTTGCGTTCTCCGTTTCCCTGGATTCAATATGATTGCTGTCTTCCATCAAGTCGTACCGTACCCTGCAGTGTCACTACATACGTAGAACACTCACGAACTCAGGCCTGCAACCAAACAGAATCTCAGGCGCGCCCCTTGCGCGCCCCTGGAGAAGTCTGCCAGTGGGGGCCCGTCACGCAACGAGGTCAGGTGCGTGAAGATAACTGCGACGAAGCCTCACTGGCCGCTCCCACCCTCGACTGGCCGTGCGACCCCCGCCGGCCGACGTCTGGCGGCCCTGCTATTGGGGGGCTTTGACGCATGATAATGGGCATGGCTGGGCACATCTTGCTAGCGTATCGGTATTGCACGCTTGCCACTCGAAGCCAGCCCGTGTACCTCGAGCAGTCGCTCCTCGCGTCGCCGCCTCGCATATAGTACTCGCGGAGGTATCGGGGCGTTGCGGCCGCTGATATCGCTAGCGCACGACTCGGATGCTGTAAGTATGGTATCAGCCGTCTATCTGTGATGGCATTGATGAGTCCGGCACTTCCCGCGCTGCCTTCGTCTTCTCCCAGTGTCAACCCAGTCTTCTCTTCGGGACTCTGGGACGCACTGGAAAATTCGTAGAGGATCAGCAAGCTTGCGTGCCACAGCAAAATTCTCAATCTCCCCACAGAGTAGCCGCCGTTCCGTTGAGATGGCCCTGCCGGTAAGCTGCTGGTCGTCATTTGTGGGTATCTCGGGCTGCATCGACCTCGCAGGAATCTCGACAATGGTCCAATCACTCCCGGAGCTCGCCGTGCTTTCAGCTGGAGGGAAGTCACAGGCCGCCCCTCACCCCCCCCCCGACGGCGCGCCTGGGGGACCACTCGCGGCCATGGCGTTGCAGCAAGCATAATTTCCACTCACCTCGGCGCGTCCTACACCCCTCTACGAAATTACCCATTGCACCCTCGAGGAGCCCGCCGGTGAGTTCCCGTCGCATGAACCTCGCTCCCGACAGCTCGCACTGCGAGGCTGTGATACGGTGGTTATGAAAGAGCGGTCGTTATGGAACGGAGAGAGAAAAATGTTGGCACCCAAGCCGGCGGCCATGGGCCCTGCTTTCAAGTCTCTCCATCTTCTTGTAGTTGGGTATGCACGTTTCCCTTCATCATGCCCGTCTACCCGCTTGTCTGGAGCGAGCAATGCTGAGCCCGTTTACCTACAGGATGCGGTGGTGCAGGTGATGCCTACATACGATGACGGCCACAAGCATCCCTTCCCCCTACCGACCGTCGGCCCCAACGCGGTGGCGCCGTCCGCATTGCGAGTCGCACCCTTTAAGTCCAGTAAGCGAAGCCTCAACAGCAAGTTTCAAAACGTCAAGGCTGCTGTTAGCGTTTGTGGTTGCAGGCTTTGGAATCGACCACGCAGGGCATGAGGCGTCCCGGCCCGGGACATTTGCGGGCTGCGCCGGCTTATGGGCACCTCGAAGCAGCGGGACGACTTGCGGATTCAAGTTGCGGATGATCCTGGAGGCATCGTGGGTGGATGCCCGCAGAGCGCGATTTCGCGCGCCCATCCCTTCTGCAGGTTAGTGTGCGAGGTTTTTCGTCGCATTGACTTACGGCACGTTTTCATAAGAGGTTCGCATAGCGAGAGGCAATGTCGAAATGGTGCCCACCGAGCATCCGCACTCTTCGTGGTACGGTATCGGCGCTATCGGGTTTTTAGGCTGGTAATTGAGCAAAGTCAATGGGCGACGCCAATGGTATTCGGAACACATCCAGCCCACCAGCACCCAGCCCACCTACTTCGCACTACCCGTCGGGGGACGCCATGCAACTGGAGCGCAGCAGCTAGCGAACGAATCAATCCACACTGTCGCTTGGAAACGATGCTAGTTCGTGTCGCGATGCCGGTAGTCCCAATCGGGGAGGAGGCGCCCGACGCCCCGTGCGCGGGGCCGCAAACATACGCCTTCAAATCGGGTTCGGTGGAATAGGCAAGCTCACCGTAGTCTGTAGCCTGTAGGCGTGATGGGCCTTGCCGGACGATCGCCCAGCGGAATTTTGGCGACGGACAATGCCGACGCGTTCTTCTGCGCGCATCGTGCGTCCACCTCGCTTGAGGGTAGGGATGCACTTACTAAATTTCGGTGTTAAACATACATCCTAAGGACCTATGAGATACCGTGTATGCTCTAAGGTGCCGAAACGTACAATACAAATGCGGCCGCAATTGTTATCGTCTTGGAAGGCATGCGTTGCGAAGCGATGGATCGGAGGAGGATGTGCATTTGGTATGTGCGTACCGACTTTCCATGGAGTGGTACCACTAATCGTGTATCCACGAAGACTCATCTCACCACCTAGAAACCGCCAGCGCGTTAGATTTAGACTTGAGATGAGTCTTAGTTGCCGGTGGGCGGCAACAGCCTGCAACTTTCCCCGCGAAGGCAAGCACTGGCCAAGGATGTGGGACGGAGAGACGGTTCTGCGACACGACACGTCGGAGTGCCAGGTATCTGTTCTAACGCTGTATGGTCTACGCGGATGCGAAGGACTCTTCCGGGCACTAAAAAGACGAATTGCATTGTGGACTACAAATTGTATGAGTGGGGGACAGTGCTGCGAAGGGGAGCCGGCGCCAGGGATCGTCTGATGAGTAACGAGGAGGGTGTGACACGCGCGAGGTCGTGCGGGGCTGGAACTACAAGCGTTGTGAGGTATTGTTTCGTAACAACTGGAGGAGAGAATATGAGAGGGAGATCAGCGAGGCACGCACCGGTACATACTTGGAGGATGCTACTGAGAGTAAATCCGCGTGAGGCACACACAACGAGTACCGATGAGCCTTGGGCTATGAAGACAAGTCGCTAGGAGGTGGTGGGGCGTCCTTGAGTGGGTTTTCCGTTCTTGCCTGTTCGAGCAGCGAATCCAGCCCCTTCTCCTTAACCGCTTTCTATGGCTCACTGTGAGCCCTCACAGCGTAGAGCTTCGGGCCAGCACGCGCACCTGCACACACTCGCGGTATTGCGCCCAGACCTTTCCGCACGACCTTTCGTACTCCGCTGCCTTGGCCTGCGCGAACTTCTGCCGTTCCTCTGGCTTGGACGAGGCGGAGACGGCGGGCTCGAGGTAGCCCTCGAACCATGCGTTGAAGCAGGCGTCGTATTCACGCTTGAGCGGTGTGCATGCTTCCGACAGGCTGTGTGCCATCTGTGTTCCTAGCCAAGTAAAGCCGGAAAGAGAGACGGTCAGGGCCTAATACGAAGTGAGCGTGCGAGGGTGAGAGTGCAAGCCAGAAGCGAGAACATGGCCGTCATCCACAGCGCCCCGCGGGGGTTCGTCACCGAGCGGCTCGGCCGCAGCCACCGTACGTACCGCGACGAGCGCCTCCTGCGCGCACCGCACTGCCTTACTTGACCACGACCGCGACCGCGAGCCAGGATGGTGCTCGTTCTCGTCATCGGCGACCTCCACATCCCCCACCGCATCCACGACCTCCCCGCCAAGTTCAAGAAGCTCCTCGTGCCCGGCAAGATCCAGCAAATTCTCTGCACGGGCAACGTGTGCGACCGCGAGACGTATGAGTACCTCCGGAGCGTCGCGCCCGACGTGAATGTCGTGCGGGGCGACTACGACGAGGTGCGTTTTGCCGCTTGCCTGCGGGATGGCAGTGCTGACATGCGCGCGGGGTGCGGAACAGAGCAATTTCCCGCTGTCTGTGACGGTGACCCACACGCCCATACGGATCGGCGTCATACACGGGCACCAGTGCATACCGACGGGCGACCTCGACTCGCTCAGCGCCATTGCGAGACAGCTCGACGTCGACGTCCTCGTTTCAGGGCACACACACACGTGCGCCTCCCTCCCCCCACTTCGCGCTTCGTACTCGTTCTTACTGAGCGCCGTCTAGCTTCCAGGCGGTCGAATACGACAACCGTTTCTTCGTCAACCCCGGCTCCGCGACGGGTGCATGGATAGGCTCTGTCAACGGGTGCTCCCTCACTCCTATCACTCCTTCGCTCACGCAGCTAACGGCCCGTCTCTGCCCAGCGACCCGACGCCGACGTTCGCGCTGATGGATATCCAGGGCACCGTGGTGGTGACATACGTCTACCAGCTCGTCGAGGGCGAGGTGCGCGTCGAGAAGATCGAGTACCGCAAGGACATGGAGGCGCTGAAGGAGGCGCCGCGGAGCACGGTCATGCCGCAGAGCATACCGAGCAGCCCCGCGCCGGCCGCGCAACAGAGCGTGTGGTGAGGCGCGTTTCAGAGAGGCGGGAGGGTCAATGGTCGAGGCGGTGTGCATGCTGGCCGAGGGCGAGGGCGAGGATGAAGGGCCGTCTTCTGTTGTATACCGGTGCGTGGGGCGCTGGGCTGTTGTGCGTGCGTGTGCTCATTGTTGATTGGATGGGGGGCAGTGCCTACATTCAGGATATTGCTGCAATGTTCATATTTTCTGTTGTACTCTCTGGATCTGCGGGGAACGGGCTTCTGATCCAGGCCAACGACGAAGTTGCGAAGTTGTGCTTCAGGTGCACCCAGAGCTCGTCAAGACCCGCGCCACCGTGACCGGGCAGGAGCTGACTACATCTCAAAGGCGCTTTCCCCCTCGCGCTATATAGCCTTACCACTCTGCGCCCATACTCGCCTTTTAGACCAATATTTGCCTATGACAGATCCCCGCGAGGTATGTTCGCGGCACCACAACACCGCTCAGAGCACGCACACCGTCCCTCGCGCATCCTTTCAACGTGGCGTATGTAGATCCGGTAGTCACGCACGGGTCCGAGTGCCCGTTGTTAACATTGACAGGTTGCAGCTACATCAGACTCAGGGCACGCCGCTCCGACATATGTGATCCTACTTATATATTGGGGTGAGTCGTTCATTCGTTTGCGCATACGGATTGAGCATTCTGATGCCAGCGCACGCCCAACAACAACCCGTCCGCCCAACCGCTTCCGGTACTTGCCAAAAGGTGCATACACCGATGCGCACCACGTTGAACCACTGGGAGGGCTCTCCACGCGGTGGTTGCGCCGGGCGTGCCATCCGCTCTTGGGGGTTTCGGCGCACATTGATTACTTACTACCCACAGTAAAGCCAGATACCTAAGGGCAGCATACGGGCGGGCCGCACGTATGGTTCGGCGCCCGCATCCCTAGTGTCGCTCGGGCTCAGCGTCGAGGAGGTATGGTCGCCTTGCGCCCACATATGTCGGGTGAGCGCAGGCGCCACATAGTCTAAACTCATCGAGAAACCCTGTGTCGCGGCCGCTTATCGCCATTGGGTCTGCTAGGATGCGCCTACACGGATGCGCTCACGCTGGGACACGCTCGCGGCTCCACGCACTTGCCGCCCCTCCGCCTGGCTCTCTTGGTGCCACGTCAGTCAGCACGAGCGCGACCTGGGGTGCACCGTGAGGTATGCTCCCGCGGACCTCTGTTCGTCGTGTAAGACATCGCGCCCAAGGTACGGAAGTTGGCGTCCCGCGGTGTTTGACCTACATTCTTTGCGTTGTGTTGTGGGGAGGCTCTCACTTGCGATGGCACGGTATGTACATACAGAGGGGAGCCTCGGGATACGGTGCACGGGATGGCTCTGGTGGCTCTCGACGTGTATGGTCCAGGGCGTCCTGCTCGGTTGTGCGACAAGACAAGAGCATTCTGTTCTGGGCCCATCGCATATACCGACCCCGTCTTCCCGGTCCGAGGTGCGTCGTCTGCATCAAAATTCTGCATCGTGCGCCGTACCGATACAATATGCCCCGCTGCGCGAACATACGCGGCTCAGACACCTCCACGGATATCCGCCCACCATCACCTCTTCTTGGCCCTCAGTTTGTCCCGCAGCCGCATGAGGGCCCTCCCCAGCTCGTTCCTGCCCATGCCATCGCTCCCCCATCCCCAGAACGCGTCCACCTGCCACTCGCATCCCATCAGCACGGTGGGCCGCATACACGCAGACGAAGCACGCACCGGGCTGTCCTCGATGAGCTCCGCGTCGCCCGTGTCGAGGAGGAGGGCGCGCAGGGCGCGGTGCTGCGTGAACTTGGCGCGGAGGACGGCGTCCATGACGAGGATGTTGGCCTCGAACCAGTCCGCGCGCTGGTGGTCGCGGTTGCGCCCCGCCTCGGCGAGCGCGGCGCGGGGGCTGGGGAGGCGCCGGATCGCCTCGGCGAGGCGGGGCGCGGTGTCGAAGAACTTGTGGGCTTGGAAGACTGTGGATGGGATCGTGGGGAACCGGTGGGGCTGTGATGTGAAGAGGGACGGGACGTACGGTGCTCGGCGGTAGGGTAGCTCCGGCCGTCCCATAGAACCGGGTGCGGGGAGAAGTTCGTGAACCTGGAAGCGAGGTGCTCGTCAGCGTGCGCGAGGGGATGAGAGCGGGGGGACCTCGTACTCGTAGTACGGTTCGTGACGATGGTAGAACAGAATGGCCCCGGCGCGGTGCGCAAGCTCGCGCACGCCCATGACGGGCTCTGGGGAGCGCGGGCGCTGTCGGTCTAGCTGTGCTTGCGTCCCTGCGCCGGGACCGTGCGCTTCGTCTTGCGCGGCATGTGAGCAACAGGCACCGTGGGCGGTCGCAGTGGATGTGAGCGCCGCGACGTACCGTGTCGCCAACGATGGTTACCATCATGTGCTGAGGCCCCGACGCGTCGTTTGCGGGACTGCGCAGACCTGTCGTGACCGCGACGCTGGTGCGATGTCCAGTCCTGTTTGCGAGCGAAGACTCTCATGCAGGCCGAGCAAGAGAGCGTTGCGAAGGCAAGGACGAGGAGGGCAGCGAGGGTGAGAGTCCACATAGCGGGGACCGAGAAGGCAGGAGACAAGGGCGGCACGGGAAGGCAGTCAGTCAAGGCGAGTACCCTCCTCGATCGCTTCCATGCTATCCATCCAACCTAATCGCCTCGTGCCCGTTCACTACATAAGCCGACTCGCCCGGAGTGGGCTCAACTTGACTCTCCTCGAGAATGTGCTCTGACGCGTCACGGACGCAGGATACGGTGTGCGGGTACCCTTCGTGCCACCGCAGCGTCTGGCAGGATCCCGATGGGTCGTACTCCGCGTAAGTACTGTGGTGCGAGCCACCGAGATGCTATGAGGCTGCTCAGCGGTGGTCTGGTCCCAGCGCCAACCAGCGTCTCCCTCTGCAAGCACTGCGCGACCCGCCCCGTGTACAGGTGCGTTCGGCACCTACGTAATATATCACACCCCGCACGTCGTAACCGTTCGCTCGTGTCAGAGCACGACTTCTGCGGCATACGCTGCAGCATAGCCTTTCGAGAGGGCACAGAGAACCCTGCTAGCCCCCGTGCGTCTTCGGCACCTACGTCTCCCTCCATCTGCAAGCTCCCAACATGCCAGAAGCTCGCGTTTGTGGGCTCAACCGGGGAGCCCTGTGAATACTGCGGCAACGTGCATCGTCTGTCAGTAACCGCCGCTTTGGTATATCCCGTGGGCTAGCATCTACTGAGGTTGCATGTATCTAGGGAAGCAGTCAGAAGCGGAGCCGCCGAGAAGTGTCTGCGGTACCTCTTCCTGTGTGCACTCCGCAAAGGTCTCAGATACTCACGTTATGAATCATATAGATGCTTGAAATGGCCGAAGACTTCCTCGAATGGGAGGGTGGCCGATTTCTGCTCCAAGCGCTGCAGTGACAACACGATCAACCTAGGCGAGTGACACTGGTTGTCTGCCCTCTCCTTTTGTTAACCTCGCATCTTTCAGCCCCAGTGATTCTGAACGTCAGCGACGACATGAAAGCCTACATCGACGGTAAGACCACTTACTTCATATACTCAGCTCCTACAAGTGACTCTCCACCAGTCGCCAAGCAGTTCCGTGACCAATGGCGCCACCCGACACGCGTCCCCACCGTCGTCAAGGCACGTGCTGCTTCTCCCCATCCTCACGGATCCTCCTTCACTCACCCCGCGCACGAGCAGATCTGGAAGATCTTCTGCGACAACCCGCACAACGACGAGTTCGCGCGATACCGCCTCAGCGTCGAGCGCGCGCGCGGCTTACCGAGCGGGAACAGCAAGCGGCGCTGGCACGGCACCATCCGCGCGTGCACCGTCGGCGACGCCGACGCCCAAGGCTTCGCGTGCAACAGCGGCGCCTGCTCGTTGTGCGGGATCATCAGGGTGCGCGCCCCCTATCCGTGCCCCCCACTGTCTGTCGCCGGGACTCACGCGAGGCGCACGCGCAGACGTCGTTCCGGGTCGCGAAGGCTGGCCAGAACACGAACTTTGGGCGGTTCGGCGCGGGGATATACACGAGCGCGACGTTGTCCAAGGCGAATAGCTACGTGGTGGAGCGGGGCGGCTCCCCGTACAAGGCGGTGCTCCTCAGCGACGTCGTACTCGGGAAGGTGGCCAAGCTGAGGACGGACAAGCCGCGGCTCACAGAGGTGCGTGCAGACCGTTGTGGTTCATATGGAGGTTCATGTTTATGGACGGGCTGGCTGTGTGTAGGCTCCGGCGGGGTACGACTCGGTGATTGGAGAGCCGGGGAGGGTGCTGAACTATGACGAGGCGATAGGTGTGTTCTGTGCTGCTTGTCTCGGTGTTTTCCTGCTGACGACGGGGCATGTCTGACCGTTACAGTATACAAGGTCAGACTGGTATCGAAATGGCGTGTTCACGCTTTCTGACGTGTCTCTGAGCGCAGAACGAGGCCATTCGGCCGCTCTTCCTCGTGATCTATAAACATCGACAGTCATGAAACCATGCTGTAATTGTATCGCCGAACTGCCTTGCTGAATAGGACAGCGGGCATACCGTCCACTTGGGCCTGAGAGGCTTCAGGGTCGACACGGCGGCAAGTCGGACCGGACACGCGCCCAGTGAGCCCCAAATGTGGAAGCACCACGTGTATACGGAGCACCCGGCCAAGAGCGACTCGGAGGAGGACAGGGTGTTGCTGTAGGCTGCGTTTGCGTGCGCATATGTCACACATATATCAAGTCAAGCGCAATCGCGAGGCCTCTCCCTCTCCATCGACTATCTTTATGCACCGCATCGCCGCACTGCCATGAGCTCCGCGCCAGCTGCACGTTGCCACCGATGTCCAACCAGCGCCTTGCTCAATCCGAGTCAGCCCCGACTGAAGTCTCTACAAGTTAACACGAGCGTTGCCAACATTTGCATGGCTGTTTCACCTTCATGCATGAACTACGGTCCTCTTTTGCGCTGGTGAGTGCATATGATACAAGTTCGCTGGAATTGCCACCGCCCCCAGGAGTTTCGGGTGTTTGTGACGTGCTACACGCGTATTCCTTTGCTGCCATAGTTGTCTAGTCCACATCGGACGGAACATCTTCATGTTCCTGGCATCGTCTCGCGTCACGGATCTTAGGGGGTCCCATCTGTGGCGGGCACCCCGATGACAAGCTTTCCCATCATCACTGACATGTTCATCCAAATGCTCCCCATGCTATATGACAGTTTCATCTCGGAAGAGCGATATTGGAAAGATGCCAACGCCGCTTCACGTTATAGATATGGGAGCGTGAATAGCTAAAATCGCTCATTCCCCGCAGGCGCGCAGCCTAGGACAAGCAACACTGTAGTACAGGCGCAATCGCTTTAGGGCGCATGAAAACAATATTCATCCCACTTTAGGAACCCCGTGGCTAAGGACACCGGACGTTGTTCGGTCCACCACTGTTCAGGATTGTCCGTGGTGTATCGCTCTTACAGCGAAATGGCATTTTCCCAGCCATCTTCCAGGCCCGACAGGTGCGCACGTTGTGCTTTATCTTCACCCTGGGGGACTCAATGGCATAAACCCCGCAGCCCGATGGTTATGTCTAGGTTCACCCCTGCTCGTCACAGTGGAGGCGCTTGGTGCCTAGGGGACGGAGGATAAAGGGCTGAAAACCACACTTCTGTGCTAACTTCCTTTCGCGCAGGGAGCACTTCTTCCGTCCCACAGAATGCAGGCAAAGGACGTCGTCGACCCCGGGGCGCTCGCCAAAGATGGCCCGAAGGACCACGACATCTCTATTCGGTACGTCTATCCAGCCTGTCGCCCTTTCTGGCCAGCGCTGACCGGCTTGTCGAGCAGCTACCGCACCCTCTCCATTCAGATAGAAGACAGCCAGCTCGACAAGCCCAAGGCCGGCGCCAAGGGTACCGACCCGGCGTCCGCCATCCGCAACATCGACGCACACACGCTCTCCCCGGAGGACGTCTTCGCGCGGTACGCCACTTCGCCTGCGGTCGGGCTCGAGGCAGCTGCCGTCGAGCGGCGCGCAAAGACCGGCGGGAAGAACGTCATCTCGCCGCCGAAGACGCAGTACTGGAAGAAGGCCGTGAACTATGTCTTCGGAGGCTTCAACTTCCTGATGTGGATCGCCTTCATCGTCACCATTGTGAGTTCTCATTGGCACGCCGTTCCCGACTCCTTTCCACTGAAGGGCCTCGCCTAGCTATCGTACAAGCCGCTTGGTGACCCGGATCCGGCTGCATTCAATCTCGGTGTTGCCGTTCTACTGGTGAGTCTAGAGGAATCCTGCTCACCATGCTCCCCGTTTGCTCACTGTAGCATCACAGCTCCTAGTCATTATTGTTTCCGCGACGTTCTACGCGCTTGTCGACTGGCATGCCTCACGTATCATGAACTCCATCAAGACGCTGATCGCCGAGGAAGCGACAGTCATCCGCGACGGAAAGCAGCAGACGATCGCCTCGCGCGACGTCGTTGTCGGCGACCTGGTCGTGCTGTCGATGGGTGACCGTGTCCCAGCAGACATCCGTCTCGTCCAGGCGTCCTCAGACCTCCGCTTTGACCGCGCTCTACTCACCGGCGAAAGGTGAGCCCCTGTCCTCGCTCTCGTTTAGTCTTTAGCACGTTCACTCAAGCTTCCTCTATTGACAGCGACATGATCCCCGGCTCGCTCGAGCAGACCTCGCCCAACGCGCTCGAGACGCGCAACCTCGCGCTGACGTCCACCTTCGTCGTACAGGGCACCTGCTCCGGGGTCGTCTTCGCGATAGGCGACCGCTCCGTCATGGGCCGGATCGTCGCGATGTCGGGCGAGACGAGGTTCAAGCTGACCACCGTCCAGCGCGAGGTCTGGTTCTTCACCAAGATCGTCTCCACCCTCGCGCTCGGCCTCTTCATCATCGCGATCGTCGTCTGGGCGGCGTGGCTGCGGACGAGCTTCCCTGACTATGAGACGGCTAGTGGCGCGATTATCAACTCTATTGGCTGTCTGACTGCATTTGTGCCGCAGGTGTGCATTCTAGGGTCGCAGGTGTAGTGCTGAATTGACGAACCCGTACTACCAATCTGTAGGGCTTGCCAGTCTGCGTGGCGCTTTCTCTGACCATCGTAGCCAAGCGGATGGCCAAACGCAGCGTCTTGGTGAAAAATCTCGCCACAATCGAGACACTGGGCTGCATGTCCGTGATCTGCTCAGACAAGACGGGGACCCTGACCATGGGAAAGATGGTAAGTCCCCGCTGCCCCTCCGCGGCACCGCGCCTGACGCATCATGTGGTGACAGTCCGTCCAAAATGTAGCTTTCCTCGATGGCCAATATCCCGTCGCATCGCTCAGCGACGCGGAAAGCGCGGCCCCGCCCGCATTGAAGGCCCTCCACATGATTGCTCGGCTGTGCAATGGAGCCAAGTTCGACGCGGCGACGGAGCACCTTCCCCTCGAAGAGCGCGCCGTCAAGGGCGACGCCACCGACAGCGCCGTCCTCTCCTTCGCTGAGGCACTCCGAATACCGTCCCTAGACATCGACGCGCCTGCCCTCCTCGCCAGCCACGAGAAGCTTTTCGAGATCCCCTTCAACTCGCGCAACAAGTGGATGCTTGCCGTCTGGCGGGCGCTCCCGAACGAGGCTGCCGATGACAACGCGTGGATGCTCGTCAAGGGCGCGCCGGACGTCCTCTTCGGCGCATGCACGAGCGTCATGCGCGCTGACGGCTCCGTGCACCACCTCGGCGCCGGTGCGCGCCGCCAGCTGGACGCCTTGCAGGAGGAGTGGAGCAGCGAGGGCCAGCGTGTGCTCGCGCTCTGCCGCCGGTCGCTCCGCGGGGTCAAGCTCCGCGCGGACATGCCCGCGAACGAGATGGAGGAGCTCATGTACGCGGAGCTGCAGGGCCTCACGCTCGTCGGCTTCGTGGGCATCCGCGACCCGCCGCGGCCAGATGTGCTAGGCGCGGTCGCAACGATCCGGCGCGCGGGCGTGCGCATATTCATGGTGACGGGCGACTTCAAGCTGACGGCGTTGGCCATCGCGAAGCAGGTACGTCCAAGTGAGCCTTGTCCTGCTTGGTGAGTGTGCGGTTGACTTTCTGCCAGGTCGGGATCATTACCGAGGAGAAAGTGGATACGATCCACGAACTGCGCTCCTCGGAAGTTATCAAGGTATACGCAGATTTGGCGCCGCCTGAGATCAAGCCGGACGATGAGGGCGAGCGCCGCGCGCTCGTACTGACAGGCGACGATGTCGCGGGGCTGCGGCACGAGGAGTGGAACGTTGTCATTGGGCGGTACACCGAAATCGTGTTTGCGCGCACGACGCCCGAGCAGAAGCTGCAGATCGTAGAGAACATCAAGGCGCGCGGCGACAACACTGTGGCTGTTACCGGCGACGGCGTGAACGATGCGCCCGCGCTGAAGGCGGCCGATATCGGTGTCGCAATGGGAGCGGGAAGCGACGTCGCGAAGGAAGCGGGTACGTGGTTCCTGGCACGGATGTGGTTGCCCATACTCAGACGGGACACTACAGCCGCGATGGTGTTATTGAACAACGACTTTTCTTCAATCGTAGTCGCCATCGAGATGGGACGGCTGGTATTCGACAACCTCAAGAAGGTGATGATCTACCTGATGCCGGTGCGTCTCCTGCGCAGTTCCATTCTACCATTCTTGCTCAGATGTCGGGAAACAGGCTGGGACTTACACTGAGTTCATGACGGTGTTCGCCAATGTCTTCCTAGGGATGCAACTCGCGCTGAGCTCCTACCTCCAAGTCTGCTTCTCCATCACGAACGACGTCGTCATGTCGATTTCTCTGATGTATGAGAAGCCAGAAGCCGGTCAGTTCATGTGCATTCTCGACTAACAAGCCCCAGTCTCATCTGTCGCGTGCGTCTCATTCAGACCTCATGCTTCGCAAGCCGCGCAACGCCCGTACCGACCGCCTGACGGACTGGCGATTCTTCATCCAAATCTACCTAGTGCGTAGTCGTTGTGGCCTTACCTGGGATCCTCCTCTCATCTTATCATGCTGCAGTTCATCGGGCTCATGATGTGGCCGTGCGCGATGAGCATGTGGTTCCTCTTCATGCAAAAGCAAGGCCTCGGTTTCTACGACGTGATTCTAGTGTACAACAAGTGGACAGAGGGGTACAAAGGGTACACTATCGATCAACTGAGTCACTTCGTCTCCGTCGGTCAGTGCGTCTAGTGAGTCCCCCTCAGTGTCGGTTTCCAGTCCCTATCCTGACTGGTGACTCAGCTACGTCACGATGGTCTTCATGCAATACGGAGGCTTGCTGGCCGTGCGCAACCGCCGCGTGTCCATCCTGCAGTCCAACCCTCTGTGGGGACCGCGACGCAACTACGTCGTGCTTATGGGCATGGTCGGCACAGCTCTCATCGCCGTTGTCAACCTGTACGGACCCGGGCTTCAAGACGTCTTCGACACGACCCCGATCCCAAGGATGTTCTGGGGCATACCGTTCGCTTTCGCGCTGGGTATCCTGACGATGGACGAGATCAGGAAGCTATTAGTGAGAACATATCCGAAGGTAAGATTCTTAGGCAGTCCTTCCTCTTCTGCTCCATCTGACATTGTGGTCCACTTTTCAGTCTCTCATCGCTAAGATGGCTTGGTAACGATGATAACGGCGGCAAAGTCGCTATAAGTTCTGGTGTCATCTTATATCACGTTCACCTACTCACTCGTTTATGCTTGAATCTCGGATCCCCGCAAGCAATGCTATTTCCCCGAACTTTGCGGCAGATATCAGTCCAATGATAACGTGCATAATTGGAGTATATGCGATACACCTGGCGAATCATGTTTGAGAGTGCGGGGCCAACAATTTGGGATATCATTGAACAGGGCAGTGACGGGCGGCTGCCACCTCGCGTTCATGCCTCGCACCAATGTTCCTGCTCCTTACCGGTATGTACGGCGGAGTACTCACTGACATCATGGTCGAAGCGGAATTTGATGATTAAATTGCAAGAAGAGACCATAGGTTCGACACAAACCCCACACGTGGAGGTCTTGTTCCGAGACTAGTTGAAAAGACCGCAACCCACGAAGGGGGCGGGCCCGCCAGTCCTTCACTCATCCCGCGCACGAGCAGATCTGGAAGATCTTCTGCGACAATGCTGCACAACGACGAGTTCGCGCGGTACTGCCTGAGCGTCGAGTGCGCGCGGCCTGCCGGGCGGGAACAGCAAGCGGCGCTGGCACGGCACTATGATCCGCGCGTGCACCGTCGGCGACACCGACGCCCAAGGCTTTGCGTGCAACAGCGGCGCCTGCTCGATCTGCGGGATCATCAGGGTGCGCGAGCCTCTCATCCATGCCCCTTGTCGCCGGTAATCATTGCGGCGCCCTGGTACTAGACGACGTTCCGGGTCGCGAAGGCTGGCCACGAGCGCGGTCGTCTCAGGCGGATAGCTATCACAGCGTCGATACACGCCTTAGAAGATAGGAGAAAGGGACGGCGCACTTTGCAGAGCCTGACGCTCGTTGAACTGTCTCATTGCATCTCGATGGGTCGTGCTACGGTGGGAGGAGAACGACCCATCCGAGTCGGAATCCTGCCACACATTGCGGCGGCAGCCTGGGTATTCGCAGTTGCGGGTACGCGACATTTCTGGACGGCGATGATCATGGAAGAGAGCCAACTCGTGTACGGGGATTCATCATAAAGTTTCATACAGGAAGTAATATAAGGTTCAATAGGCGGTAATGCAAGTCGAAAACGCCGCGGCCTTGCGCACACGTCTCGGACCCGTCCACACCCCGGTGAGCTGCCCTCCCTGCCCTCTGCGATGATCATGAAGACTGGTGTTCTTGTCACATTCTTCGCAATAATGTGATTCCTGAGATACATGTATGCATCCCTATACCACCAATCCACGAGCTGTCACCGTGACAGTCCGATGATCTGTGACAGGATTCCACACGAAGCGTTGCCGCGGCTCTGCCAGTTGTTGCACGCACTACCGACGCAGCGGTGCTCGTGTCTCGCACCGTATGAGCTAGGTCTGTGATCAGTCACAGCTAGGCCGACCACACTCATCATGGGATGTCGCACAGCCTTCATATGGTGCTCCGAGTCTTGCCTTGCGCCGTAGTAGAGCTTGCAGTACTGACATGATGCATGAGAACTTGCAATTCTAAGATAAGCATATCCCCCGCGTCGTTACATCGGAAACCCCCCCCCCCCGGGCAGATATCCAACCAGTTACACTCATCAGGGCTTATAGATGATTAAGAAAAGCGGGCGGATCGCTTCGCTCTGTTGAACATGTCAGACGCCGAGCCATTTCGTGCGTGTCGAGCAGGATAGACATACCGTGTACACTGCACGCAGAGGGAAGCGGAATCATGATCCATCGCATTAGTAGAATGTCCACAAGACCGAGAGACATCCTTACCAATGGCCTCGTCGAAGCCGCCCACAGGTTCGCCCACGACCGCGTCATACCCCATCGGGGGCTATGGCATCCATCGCATGAGACGCCTGTCCTATCCACACCAACAGAAGACGCACCTGGGTGAGGGTCGTGTTGTCCGCGGACATCTTGAAAACGCGGCCGAGGACGACGTCGTTGAGGAGCATCGCCTTGAAGCCGGATCCGCCTTGCTCGCGGGCGAAGAGGTTTGCCTTGGACGACGTCGCGCTTGTGTATATCCCCTTGCCCCATTGGAGGTTCCCCCCATGATTTGGAATGCGGAACGACGTCTAGGGCATCCGCGCCGTCAGCTCCTCTGCTTTGCGAGGAGAAGTGGGGAAGGGAGATGACACACGCGGATGATGTTACAGAGCGAGCAGAGCGTATTGTTGCAGAGAGCGGACTTGCCCGGACTTTCGCCCACGGTGCACGCACGCACAGTGCCGTGCCAGCGCCGCCTGCTGTTCCCGCCCTGTACGTTTGACTTTCGCTCGACGGCGAGCTTGTAGCGCTGAAACTTGTCTATGTGGCCTTGGTCGCAATAGATCTTCCAGACCTGCCGCAAGAGATCAATGTATGTGAGCGGGCTTGGCACGGAGGGAGATGGAGCGGACTTGCATGCACGATCGTTGGAGCGGGGCTCGGAAGCTTCCACTGGTCTCTGAACTGTTTCGACACTGACGGTGCAATGTAAGGCAGGGCTCTTCCGGCGACGAAGCAGAGTGCATCAACGGCTTACCATCTCCGAACGCAGCTTGGTCACTCGGAATCATTAACAAGAGAGGAGCTGTGAAGACGAAGACCGTTATCGTTCTGACGGCGGGGAGTATGGCGTTGTTCTCTACCAGAATTGAACGTCTCGTCGCGGCAATTCTTGGAGCAAAAGTCGCTCAACTTGCCGTCGACCATCGATTTGGGGTATTTCCAGCAGCTGTTTGCTATCAGTAAGGATCGGCAGCTTCGAAAGGAGGCGCGGGGAATGCTTACAGGAGGCAAGCTTCCACCTTACCACTCTTCATTGCGCCCCTGCACGAGCCCATTGTCAATGATTGAAGGGAAACTGAAGTAAACTCACAGGCGGTGTCTGTTTGAGCAGTACTCGCTGGGCACGCCGTTGGGTCCAATGAACACCGGTTTGTTGCATCGTGGCAGCTTGCATATACTGGACATTGGGGCTGGCGATGTGCAAGGTCTGCAAGGGTTGTCCTTACCGAGCTGGCAGGCGTTGCGGCAGTGGCTGAGGAAGATAGCCAACTCGTGCGCTGGGGTGAATGTTGTAATTTATAGCGGGAGAAGATAAGGTTTAAGTAAAGCAGCTCACCATAAGTGGACAACGCTAGTCTTTCGTACCAGGCAGACCAAGACAAGAACCAAAGGATGGCGTGAAGGGAGGGACGCGGAACTTAATGCCTTGCGCACGGCACGACCTCCAGTGTCCCGCATGCCATTCTCATCCACACACCGGTAACTTACCTTACGATGATCCCCGACGATTGATATTATTGGCGTAGTCTTCACATTGATGCAAGTCCACTAGAATCACGTCTGCGTTCCTGTACCAATGCTGGCAGCTTTGTTGTATCAGCCACCATATGCATGGCAGTTGGCACGTTTGAACCGTGACAGAGCCGACCGCTGGCATCGCGGCAATATTCAAGTTAGCAACGACATCACATAGACATCGATCTGCGAGTCCCATGGACCTAGGTAAGCGTGAGTACTGTGAGCACAGGTGGCCGACATCATCGAGGATGGCAACAACTTGAAATCAATGCGCCTGTCATACCACTCCTCCGAGTCCACCGCGCATACCGTGACACCGGTGGGCGCTCAAATTCAAAGCTTCAACTTCTTCAAGTCGTCGCACGCTCTACTACCCTGTAGATGTCTCGCACCGTATTGAGCTAAGGCTATGGCCGACCACACTCATCATGCGCAGTCGGACGGCCTTCAATTGGTGCTCGTCTCTTGCACCGTAGAGCCTGAAACACTGCTATGAAAATGATAATTACTCTGGAATACAAGCAAATCTCCCGTGTCATTAGAGACACCTCCCGGCTAGATCCCAAACCAGAACATATCAGGGCTTATATATTACTAGGAAGAGCGGGCGGATCGCTTCGTTCTGCTGAACACATCAGACACTCAGCCATTCTATACTATCAGGATAAACGTACCGTGTACACTACATACAGAGGGGAGCGCAATTCATCACATCAGCAAATTCTCCGCAGAAAAGAACGAGATTTCCATACCAATGGCCTCGTCGTAGTTCAGCTCTGCCCCAGGCTCCCCCAAGACAGAGTCATACCCCGCCGGTGGCTATTACGTCCATCGCATGAGACGCCCGTCCTATCCACACCGACAAAGACTCGCCTTGGTGAGGGTCCCGTCCCCCTTGGTCGTCTTGGCTCCGCGGCCGAGGACGACGTCGTTGAGGAGTATCGCCTTGAAGCCGGATCGGCCCCGCTGAACGACGTAGTCATTTGCCTTGGACGACGTCGCAGTCGTGTAGATCCCCGAGCCGAACCGCTTGAAGCCGAACCGCTGCCCCGCCTTCGCGACGCGGTACGATGTCTGGGATATCCGCGCGGTCAACCCGTCTGCTTGGCGAAGAGAAAGAGGAAAGGCAGGAGACACACGCGGATAATGGTACAAAGCGAGCAGAGCGCGTTGTTGCACAAAGCCGCCTGGCCCTGGCTGTCACCCACAGTGCACACACGCACGGTGCCGTGCCAGCGCCGCCTGCTGTTCCCGTGCGGAACGTTCGACTTGCGCTCGACCGTGTCCTTGTAGCGCTGAAAATCGTCTATGTGAACATGGTCACAGTGGATCTTCCAGACCTACCGGAAGAGGTCAGTGTATGTGAGCGGGCTTAGCACGGAGGGAAGTGGAGCGGAATTGCCTGCACGACGGTTGGAACGGGGGTCGGATGCTTCCATTGGTCTTTGAACTGTTTCGACACTGACGGCGCGACGTGAGATACGGCTTTTTCGTGCATCAAATACTTACCCTCTTTGAAGGAAGCATGGTTATTCGGAACCATCAACAAGAGAGGAGCTGTGAATACCGTTAGTATTCTGTCGACGAGAGCTATCATATTGGTCTCTACCAGACTTGAATGCGTCGTCGCGGCATTTCTTGGAGCAAAAGTCACTCAGCTTGCCGTTGTTCATCGCTTTGGGATATTTCCGGCATCTGTTTGCTATAGGTAAGGGTCGGCGGCTTCGAGTCGAGGTGTTTATGATATATACAAGAGGCAAGCTTCCGCATGACCACTTTTCACTGCGTCTCTGCACGAGCTCAATCTCAGTAACTGGGAGGATATAGAAGGCAGTCAACTCACAGGCGGTGTCTATTCGAACAAAATTCGCTGGGCACGCCGTTGGGCCCAACGAACACCGGTTTGTTGCATCGCGGCAGCTGGCAGATACTGGACATCGGGGCGGGCGAGGCGCGGGGACTGTGCGGGTGCTCCTTACCCAACTGGTAGGCGTTGCGACAGATGATTGTACAGGATAGTCAACGGGGTTAATGATGTATTTTATAGCGGGAGAATGTAAGGTTTGATAAACAGCTCACTATGTGTGGACAACACTAGTCTCCCGTATGCCGCCCAAATCAAGACGGGTACAGGGGAATGAAGGGGAAGATGCCTTGCGGAGGGCACGATATCTCTCCGCACGCTCACCTCGTCCATACCCCAGTAAGCTGCCATATGAGGCTCCGGACGGTTGGTGTTATTGACATGGTCTTCACATGATGTACGTCTACTAGCCTAGCATGAGATACCCATCCTACCCAAACCGACAGAATACGCACCTCCTGGGTGAGGCTCCCGTCTCCTTTGGGCGTCTTGATCGCACGAACGCCATTGAGGGGCATTGCCTTGAAGCTGGACCTGCCTTTCTTGGTTTAACTCATATGAGGGAATGAGACTCCAGGGTAGGGTCGTGTATGAACGCGCCGCCGAGATGGGTTCGAGGGCAGGCACATGATGTGTGGTAGAGCGAGCAGTGCGTGCTTCGCAGACTTCGGATTGCGTCCCGCTGTCACCCGCGGTGCATGCGCGGACGGTGCTGTGCCTGCGCCGCTTGCTATTCTGGCCCGGGAACCTCGCCTTGCGCTTGAGGGCAAGCGCTTGTACCGCGAAAAATCGCCCGTGTGGCCGCGCTCGGAGGAGGAGGAGGAGGAGGTAGATCTTCTAGATCCGTGCCGACTTATGAATGCACGAATGGTGGATCTGTACGGGGAACAAGGAGTAGAGGCAAACTTGCTTTCACTACAATGGTGACGGGGGTCGGGTGCTCCCATTGGTCCCTGAGCTGCTTCGACGCTGACAAGTAGCGGGAGCTGAGATGATGTTATGTGAAGGTGCATCGACGGCTTACCAAGGCTTCATTGTGCGGATAATAAGGGATGAGATGGGTTGTGCCTATCGTTATTGACCTGATCGATGAGCAGTGCAGTGATATTGACCAGAGTCAAACGAGAGTCGAACGTAGCTTCATTGCATCTCTCGCAGCAGAAGTCACTCAGCTTTCTGTTGACACTGGTTTCGGAACTTCGAGCAGATTTTGCCAATGGACAGGATCGTGAGGTCGGGCTAGCTGAATCAGTGCACGCTATTGCGTCCTCAACATGATCCTATCTGTACACGACTTCTGCGGGATGCGATGCCGCACCGCATATGAGTCGGGCAGAGAGATTCCGCACAGCCAATGCGCCTCACTCACGCCAACTTCCATCGAACATGATGGTGTTCCCAGTATCGCAGACACCGCCCGTGAACTCACCCGCTTCCTCAGCAAACTGTATCGTGCGGTTGCTAAGATCATACCTGTGCAGCGATGGTGTGACAGTGTCAGAAGCGGCGTGGCCGAAGCCTGCCTCTTGCATTAAGCACACAGTGACCGACGCACCACGATTGCCTCCAAGTTCGATGTATACTGGCCACGCCTCGCAATTCTTCGTCCACACTGGCAGAGTCCAGACACGTCTGGACAAAAGCACGCAGGAATAAACGATGCACCGTCATTGGATCGTGCCGCAGTGGGAACCATTGATATTGGAATCCGGCCACACAGTGCCTGGGTATTCGCAGTCGGTCGTGTTGCGGGTACGCCCATCTCTGGACGGCGATGATCGTGGAAGCCAGCCAACTCGTGCACAGGGATTAATCATAAGGTTTCATACAGCAAATATAAGGTTCAATATGTAGGAGCTAAGTTAAAGCAAGGGGAAAACGCCGCAGCCTCGCTCTGCACGACGTCCCACTCGTCCACACCCCGGTGAGTGGTCCTCCCTGTTCTCCACGATGCTCCTGACAATTTCTCTCCTTGCCATAGTTTCCACGTTGATGTACCTCTACTGGACTTACATCTCCATCCCTGTACCACTCCTCTCGATGTATTCGCAGCAGCCAGAGTCTGAACGGAGCCAACCATCACAGTACTGCCGCTCCTGCCGGCACCGCTATAAAGCAATGCGGCAATCACAGAGTCATGGGTCGGCAAGCCCCATGCTCGTCGACGATTCAGAGCATGAACACGGGCGGTCGACTCGGCCCCTGCACGCCTTGGGGACGTCCGACGCGCCTGTGATCCCACAACCGCGCCCCCACCGCCCATGGCGCTGGCCCCGTTCTGCGTCCCCGCCACCGCCAGCCCAGCCTCCAGCCCAGCCTCCAGCGGATCCGGACCACCCACGCCCAATCTACTTCTACGATCAACATGATCCTTACTATGAGTACGCCAACGTCATTCTCGTCTTACAGATCGCGGGTTTCATAGTACTCCGTTGCTTCCCAGGTTCACCATCTTCTCGCCCCACCCTATCGAATGGGAAGGGCACACTTATCCTACCGCAGAGCATCGTACGCCATCCTACCTTCTTTTCTCCTAGCACACGCTCACACACACTACACACAGTGTTTCAAGCACACAAATTCATAACCGATCACCCCGACCTCGTCACGCGCATCAGACACCTCCACTCGCCGCGCGAGGCACTCGAAGAGGCGGGCCGTCTGCGCAGGCTCCAGCGGTCGGACTGGTTCGACGTCAATGTCGGCATCATGGACAACATCCTCCACGCCAAATTCACGCAGCACCCGGAGCTCAAGGCCTCGTTACTCGGAACGGGGAACAGAGAGATCATCGAGGACAGCCCGGTGCGTACTATCCATGGGCAGCTGCGTGTGGTGCATGCTTATGGATAATAGGTCGACCCGTTCTGGGGTTGCGGAAGAGATAGGCAGGGCCGCAATGAGCTGGGGAAGGCGTTGATGCGGCTTCGCGACAGACTGAGGCAGCCCACCAGGAATGACACTACTAGGTCCACGCGAGCATCGGGCCAACCAGGTGGGTTGGAAGGGTCTGAAGGTGATGCTAAATGGGAGTCATCGATTCGCCGCCCTGCAGCGTATTGATGACTCTAGTGATGAGCAATCTCGCATATGGCGATACTGTATTCGACACCAGAGCTACCTACTCGGTGTCAAAGCCAATGGACGAACAGCATCACGGTATCGGTCTTGCAACGCGACAAATGGTGGTCCAGTCTTGGAAGGATCTTTGTTTATATGATGCGTCGGGACAGTCTTATAGGCGGTGTCATTGTCGGTGTACATCACTATCAGGGGGAACCCATCCTATTTGATCCAATATAAGACTGTGTAGATGGCTGACGGCGTGTTCACATCCCCGACAGGCCCGCGTGTTCTCGTGAACATCAATAGCGGAAACTATGGTCCGCTTTCAGACGTCGGGCGTCGAACACCGGACGCCGTGGTTTCCGTACGTAGTCGCGGGGATACCAACATTCGGTTTCAAGGACACAGACCAGGTCTACGGTTGCCCGCTAGTCCGAGGTTAACCGCCGCGCGCCACCGGCCTCTGCCACAACGCGTCTCACGACGACCTCGAGAGTTCCCTGCGTCCAGGTCGCCCAATACTTATGGGATACGCTTGGCAACTCGTTTTGTGAGGTCTTTGAACCGTGATTGTCCTACCTGAGATGTCTGCTTGCCAGCAAAAGGACTCAAAGTGGTGGGATGCAGGATCGAAGACCGATCGACTTGAGCGCCCGTGCCAGCTGGCACGAAACGGTATGCGATCTTCGAAGGGACTCATCATGGTTGAGGTACAGTTCAACAATATACAGGGGGGAAGTGAATGGTTTTCTTTAAATCTAGCTCCTGGTGCTGTAGGTGGTCAGAGGTTTGGCACACCCATAGACACATGTAAGGTCGGACTAGATATTCCCAATTACAACTCGGACTTATTCATGATACCGCTAGTCCAATTATTGTTCGCAGCCGCAAAGTCTCACATCGAAAAAAAGACCAATGGTTGCGTGATAGAGTAGGTTGTCTAGATTCCTCGGTGCAATTGTGTGGAGTACACTGTATTCCAGTAGATTCGCCGGACGTGCCGGGGCGTGCACTGTGGATGCTCGAAGTCCAAGTGTAAGGACAATCGTCCTCCGAAAGGGTCGCCACCGGAAGGCTAGCGTATCGAACGGGGAGCGCCGGGCTTCGGGTAGGGCGCACCCGACCCGAAGAGGAGAGAGGACGAGCAGGGGCCCCGCGGCGTGCTCGGGAGACGGCTAGAGGGCGATCCCTCGTACCGAAAGGGAAGACGGGCGTCGTTTCAGCGTATTGATGACTCTAGTGATGAGCAATCTCGCATATGGCGATACTGTATTCGACACCAGAGCTACCTACTCGGTGTCAAAGCCAATGGACGAACAGCATAACGGTATCAGTCTTGCAACGCGACAAATGGTGGTCCAGTCTTGGAAGGATCTTTGTTTATATGATGCGTCGGGACAGTCTTATAGGCGGTGTCATTGTCGGTGTACATCACTATCAGGGGGAACCCATCCTATTTGATCCAATATAAGACTGTGTAGATGGCTGACGGCGTGTTCACATCCCCGACAGGCCCGCGTGTTGTCGTGAACATCAATAGCGGAAACTATGGTCCGCTTTCAGACGTCGGGCGTCGAACACCGGACGCCGTGGTTTCCGTACGTAGTCGCGGGGATACCAACATTCGATTTCAAGGACGCAGACCAGGTCCGACGGGTTGGGCCGCCGCGCGCTGCATCCTACCTTCAAGGGTTCCAAGCGAGGCGCATGTACCCATCTGTCAAGACCCTTGGTTGCACATCACGGCCAACCCCGCGACAGACTCAACCATGGGCGAGCGGCCGTTCAGCGCGGCCTATCGACGTCGCCTTCCGAAAGCGAGGTCTCCCGAACCTGCGAAGTGCATAGTTGGTATCATTGCTACGATGTACGAGAAGCAGTGTCACGTCTCCGGCATCGTTGGATTGAAACTCCTCGCGGCCAGATGCCCATTCAGGGACGGTCATCAGGGCTTATAGATGACTAGGAATAGCGGGCGAATCGCTTCGTTCTGTCGGACACGTCAGGTATCAAGCTATTCCCATGCATATTGACATACCTTGTAGACTATGCAGGGACGCGTGCAATCCATCGCGTCAATGAATTCCCCCAGGGAAGCATGAAACGCCCTTACCAATGGCCTCGTCATAGTTCAAGTCTCCCCCCGGTTCGCCCACGACTGAGTCGTGCCCCGTCGGTGGCTATCCCATCCATCGCGTGAGACGCCCGTCCTACCTACACCGACGGTCCACGGAACACGCACCTGAGTCAGGTTCTCGTCCCCTGTGGTCATCTTGATCACGCGCCCGAGGACGACGTCATTAAGGAGCATCGCCTTGAAGCCAGATCCGCCCGGCTCGAGGACGTAGTCGTTCGCCTTGGACGATGTCGCGCTCGTGTAGATCCCTGCGCCGAAGCGCCCGAAATTCGTGCGCTGCCCCGCCTTGGCGGCGTGGAACGACGTCTAGGGCATGCACGCACGCGTCCCGTCAGCTTTCTGGTTTCGGGGGGAAAAGGGAGGGAAGGGGACGCACGCGTATGATGTTACAAAGCGAGCATAGCACGTCGTTGCAGAGCGTGGGCTGGCCCTGGCTGTCGCCGACGGTGCACGCGCGCACGGTGCCGTGCCAGCGCCGCTTGCTGTTCCCGCCCGGAAAGTTCGTCTTGCGCTCGATCGCGAGCTTGTAGCGCGCGAACTCGTCCGTATGACCACGGTCACAATAGATCTTCCAGATCTACCGCGAGAGATCAGTGTATGTGAGTGGGCGTGGCTGACAGGTCAGCACAGAAGGAGGAAGTGGAACGGACTTGCCTGCACCACGGTTGGAACGGGGGTCGGATGCTTCCATTGGTCTCTGAACTGTTTTGACACTGACGGCGGGACATGAGACAGGACTCTTCTTGAGGCGAAATACGGTGCATCAACGGCTTACCATCTCTGAACGAAGCTTGGTTGTGCGGAATCATCAAAATGAGAGGGGCTATGAACACCATTACTGTTCTGAGCAACGAGAAGTGTAATGATCTTATCTACCAGCATCGAACGTGTCCTCGCTACATTTCTTGGAGCAGAAGTCGCTCAGCTTGCCGTTGATCCTCGATTTGGGGTATTTCCAGCAGCTGTTTGCTATCGGTAAGGATCGGCAGCTTCGGCCTGAGGTGCGAGCAATGCTTACAAGAGGCAGGCTTCCGCCTTACCACCCCTCACTGCGTCTCTGCACGAGGCCAATCTCAGTGATTGGAGGAAAACTGAAGTCAGTGAACTCACAGGCGGTGTCTGTTTGAACAGTACTCGCTGGGCACGCCGTCAGGCCCGATGAACGCAGGTTTGTTGCATCGCGGTAGCTTGCAGATACTGGACGTCGGGGCGGGGGAGGCACGGGGACTATGCGGGTTCTCCTTACCCTGCTGGTAAGCGTTGCGGCAGCGCATCCCGCAGAACTCGTGTACTGATAGGATCGTGTTGAGTACACACTAGCATACACAGGAGCACACAGTGACCGACGCACCACGATTGCCCTCGATGTATACCGGCCGCGCCTCGCAATTCTTCGACCACAGCGTCCAGACATGTCTTCGAAAACAGGAAAAAAGTACGACGCACTTTGCAGAGCCCGGCGCCGTTGAGCTGTTTCATTGCATCTCGATGGGTCATGCCACAGTAGGAGGAGAACGACCCATCGGGATCCTGCCACACAGTGCGGCTGCAGCCTGGGAATTCGCAGATTGTGTTGCGGGTCCGCGACATATCCGAGCACATCCTCGGCGAGTGATGGTCGTGGAGGATAGCCAACTCGTTCACCGGCGTGAATATATATATTTTATAGCAGGAGAAAACCGGAAATATAAGGATCGATATGTAGGAGGTAAAGCAGCTGACGATAAGTGGAAAATGCCTTGCGCAAGACCACGTCGTCCACGCCTCGGTACGTTGCCCTCCCAGTCCTCTACGATAGTCCTAACGACTGTGATTCTTGTCGTAGTGTTCACGTTGATGTCCTTCCATTGGAGTCACGTCTTTGTGACTGTACCAGTCTTTCCGTTGTATCCGCCGCAACAGCTTGAACAAAGCCGACCATCGCGGCACCGGCGCCGCCGCTGCAGAGCAATGGCAGACTCAGAGGTGCCATACACATGTTGGTCGACCAGCCCCATGGACGTCGACGATCCAATTGGACCAGGTAAGCATGAGTTAGTGCAAGCAGTCGTTGGTCTCAGCACCCACCCAGTGGCCGACGCGCCTGTTATCCCGGAAGCGTACGCAAACGGGCGCTCGTATTCTGCGTCTCCGCCACCCTTCCAGCCTCCAGCAAATCCAGACTACTCGCGCCCACTCTACTTCTACCATCGACATGAGCCATACTTCAAGTATGCGAACGGACTTTTGATCCTACAAATAGTTGATCTGATTGCACATCGTTTCCCAAACAGGTTCACCAACTTCTCGCTGCACCCTATCATCTGGGACGGTCACACGTACCCTACCGCCGAACACTGTACGCCCTCTTACCTTCGTCCGAATATCCCGGCCCTTGCTCACGCATACTACCACAGTATTTCAGTCCCACAAATTCATGACCACTCACCCCAATCTCGTAGCGCACATCCGACGCCTCCGGTCGCCGCGCGAGGCACTCGAAGAGGCGGGCCGCATGCGCAGGCTCCAGCGGTCAGACTGGTTTGAAGTCAATGTCGGCATCATGGACGACATCCTCTACGCCAAGTTCACTCAACACCCGGATCTGAAAGCGTCCTTACTGGCCACGGGGAACAGGGAGCTCGTCGAGGACAGCCCGGTGCGTACTGACCATAGACAAGCGCCGTGTGGTGCATGCTGATGGCTCATAGGTCGACTCGTTCTGGGGCTGCGGAAGAGATGGGCAGGGCCGCAATGAGCTGGGCAAGGCGCTGATGCGGCTTCGCGACAGGTTGAGGCATGTTTACTAGGGATGATACTACTTTGTCCACGCGAGCATTGGACCAAACGGGCGTGTAAGCGAAGCTGATCTCGTATGTTACATGTCGATGAATGAACGATCACGCAGGGGACCATCGGCTCCCTACTGTGTACTAAGTCTGGCGATTAGTAGAGTCGCCCGTATTCGGCGCCAGAGCTACCTACGCTCGATGTCATAGCCAGTGGACAAAGAGCATCACGGTATCACCCACGCACCAAATGGTCTAGCCTTGCAAGAATTGTAGTTCGGGAACAGATACACTGGTTTACACGACATATGTACTTACACTTCTACCTATTGCCGGTGTCGATAAGAGCGACTACTGAGTCTCCATAGTAGGGTGCAAGTGTGGGCAACAGGCACAAGCAGAGCCGAAGTATTGGCCGTCCCAGTTCTTACTCTACCTTTCACAGCCAGACGGGGAACTCTATGACACAACATCAAGGACATCGGTACCTCCGCACGCGTGCGGTCAGCGTAGTCTCTTCGGAGTCTTCGCGCGGCGCCTCCCATGTGAGGGATTTCTGTCGAACCTAGCGGTCATCGCAGAGACCTACGTTGTCCTCCGAAACTGAGGTCTGTCGTATTTGTGGATGCCTGAATAACCACGCTTCCTTCAGACCTTGCATCCTATCAAACTCGGGATGCCAAGAGAGAGTATTGTAGTCATAATCATCGGAATATGCGACCTCTCGCTCTAGGTGAGCACCAGCATCAGCAAATGAAATAGAAAGCCTGGTGGGTACACTCACGCAAGTGAGGATATCTCGCAGCAAATGCACGTCCTAAGGATTGATCGTCCGTTGTGCGTTTCCCGAGCTCTACCATGAGATCAGACTAGCCGCGATGATATGCTAAGTGAGGCTCGTACCAGGTTCAGACGTGGGCTCCTCAGGTATGGACTTTTCGCTCGGAGTAGCCGATGCGGTTTTGCTCCGTCTTTTGAGAGACCGCTGCCAAGAGTCCCTGGCTACTAATGCCGGGAGTGGGGGTACAGTTCTTGTGGACGGCATAATGCACAAGGAGGCAATGATGTTGAACGCGAAGCGGGCGTAGAGAAAATGAATTGAGACGCGCTCGTGGATTTGCGCTGGAGTTCGATGGTACCACTCTGCGTAGTCCTCCTCGGGCAGAATGAAATAGGCGACGAACTGGGTACCCATCGGAAAGAAGACGAAGCCATAGCGGTCGAGACAGCGATGAATATCAGCACGTAGACAAACACCATTGGCGACGTCATTTGGCTGGCGGATAGTTGGGTGAATGTTATGGACCGACATGTTGTTCTCAGCGAACCATGCTGCCTGGTCGTTGGGCACCAAGTGCGCGTTATCGCACGAACTCTCTGCGATCGACGCCATTCAGGATGTTATTGGGCATGTCAAACAGAGGTGGAAGTTACCTTGTTTGAATCCGCTGAGAATGCAGGCACCGTCAATGCTCTTCACTTGCGTGGACATGGCGGATTCACTAACACGAAACCGTTGGAGGGATCTGAGCGCAGGGCGGGGCCAGTGGTCGGGAAGTGCGTCGGGGAAGCGCCACGCTAAGAAATCGGCGACGATAGGATAGTCGGTTTCGTGCGGGTCGAGGGTGAAATAGAAATAGACATCAGCAGCCAACGTCACGTCGCTGTCCGGGACGCGACCATGTCGCTGTGGCACCGTAGAAAGGAATCCGTCGCGGTTGTTCGCAATGATGCGACAAGCATCGAGGACAAACCGATGGTTGCAGCCCCAAAGCTCAGTACCATGGACGGCGTCATAAGCAGGGAAGCGGATGAGGTCGTGAGGGGGGGTGTAACCAGGGTGTTTGATGGTGATGGTTCGCACAACAGTGGGCAGTGTAGTAGCCATTCGATAGCTTTGTCGAATGTCATATTGCGTCATGCCAGATATTGGGCGCAGAGGAGGGCAGAGAATAACGCAGTGAGGGCTAGTCAGGGGCTGAGCGCTGAGCATCGTCTAAACGTTTGCTTAGTCAGCTACCGCTGAGCGTTGAGCGTGACTAGGCGTCTGTGTTGACTCGGGCTCTTCGCTCAGTCAGCATTTCGCGTACATTGACCTCCCATACAAAGCTAAGGTTACATAGGGACACCCTTTCAGACAGCATATCGGGAAACTACACCCACGGAGATCCTGCATCTTCGACATCCCCGCCAGGCCGCGATGTCTGCCGTATCTGTGGGTTGTGGTCGAACCACATCTTCACCAGCTTCTGCATCCGGTCTGCCTCCGGATGCCATGCCACGCTCTGGTAGTCCGGGTCGTCAGAGTGCGTCACCTCTTGGCCTAGAGGAAGAATTAGGCCAGCAGTACGCATCGACGTCTCGGAGCGTACTCACGAAGGTGCGGATATCGATTGTAGAACACTTCTTCCATGGCTAGTTGTCTGCGGACGGCCCCCAGTCGCTCACGTTCCTGACTCGGCTGCGCCCTCGGAAGTGGCGGCATCACAGCGTTTCGTTGACGCGCCAAGCGTCTCTCCGACAAACGGCGAAGCTCTCCTTCATACCGGGGACCATACTTCACGGTCCGGACAGCATCCCGCGAGACCTTCGCGCCGGCGATGACGTTCAGCGCAAACCGCGCATATAGGAACTCCAATGAGACGGACTCGGGGATTCGCGCCTCGACTCGATGGAAGCCCTCAGCGTAGGCGTGCTCGGGTTGGATGAAGTACGCGACGAACCGGCCCTGAGCGCCGCGCTCGGAAGGAGAGGGGAAGAAGACGAAAGCGTGTCGATCGAGGAGGCTTCTGAGGTCGGGGCGCAGGCAGATGCTGTTGGCAGAGTCGTCGACAGAGCGCCGTTTTAACTTGTTGTTGTGTAGCCACATCTTGTGGCCGAGGAACCAGTATCCTTGTTCTATAGGGACGAGCTGTGCGTCCTCCCACGAGTGGCCTGAAGACAAGGTACGTGAGTAACCTCTACAAGCACTTGGGGGAAAGGTTTGAACTGTTACGTTTGCTATCCCCGCTGATGACGCAGGTATCGCCCGCAATCTGGACTTGTGCAGAAACGTCCGACTCGCTTGTTCCATAGCTCCGTCGAGTCGTACCGGCTGCCGCCCGCGACGTGCGCCAATGGGCGGGTAGTGTATCCGGGAAAGACCACGTATCGAAGCATGCATTGACAGGATATGGCGGGTCGCTGTCGTCGCCAAGAAAATAGTAGTAGACACCTGCCGCCAGCGTGTGCTCGTCTGCCGGAACGCGGTCACTGCGATGTGGCGTGGTGGAGACGAATCCATCACGGTTGTTCGCGATGATGCGGCAGGCGTCGAGGACCAGGAGGTGGCTGTAGCCCCAGAGTGCTGGCGTGTTGTCGTATGCAGGGAAGCAGAGTAAATCTTCTGCGGGTGAATAGCCTGGGTGCTTGATGGTGATTGTCCGTGCGTGCTGGGATAGCGAGGTGGAAGCACCCCCGTAGTGGCACTTTCGGATAGATTCTGTCATAGTGGGAGCAGGGGAAGCAGTCGAGAGCAAGCAGAAGAGCGCGGCGGTGGCGTAGGAGCGAGGATGACTGGTCTTATCTGAGGCGTAAGAGCACGTACATCGCATAAAACAGCAGCCGAAACAAAGCAGGACGTTGGCGGAGGAATACTACACGGGCCACAGTTGTAAGTGGCCACTCCCCACGATCCAAGCACAATGCAGCCAGTTGGCAGCCACTCGGCTCCAAGCGGCGGACAATGCCACTGTTGAGCCATGGGAGATGATGAAGGTATCGCTTCCAGAACCGAATGAATAGTGGAACGTGCGCACACTGAAAGCACTGCCAGTCACGTACCAGTACTATTGGGTCACCGCGGCTTTGCTTGCACTGCTGATAAGGATGGTATCAACCACGCTTTGATATGCTACAAAAACCGAATGTGCCATCGACGATTATCATTGCTCAACCAGAGCTTCATGCAAGGTGGTCGCACTGCCAGTCCATTGTCCACGTCGGACAGCGAATGCGGCTATGTTCATAGGCCCGTTGCCGGGATAGCGCACGAGGAGGGCCACAGAATCTTTGTCTTGCCGAGAGGGTATGAGCGCAGACCTTCATAGGATGGATCAACAGCGATGGATGTCGGAAGGGAGCTCGAGTCGATGAGTACTCGATGAGTAAGCAGGCGTTCAGTAGCGTCTTGGAGACGTGGCCACTAAGCGCCCATAGAACGCTCACAGAAAACGACCACTGCAAGTCGACTGCAAGACATCGCCTGCTGGTACTTCATTATGTCCTGAGAATACCGGTTGACATCCCAGTCTAGACATTCAGGACACAGTACTCTCATGACGTGATACGGTACGAGCGTTAGCACAACTCCCAATCACTATTTGAGACTCTTGGTCTACGGGCACGGTAAAAAATCTACAGGGACCTCTGACTTTCCTCCAGGTCGGCGCCGACACGGGCCAACTGTTCAACGTTCCACTCCGGCACCGCTACTATCCCTCTGTCACACCGCAAGGGCAACATCACAGGCATAGCTGTGTGGGCCAAGCCAATCTACGAGCGCGACGGAAGAGTGCCTATGATGCGGCCTCTGTATATAACCTCTCTGGTTTCGGATCCTCCAGTGGTGACGATGTATATCATCTCTGGAGGATCTCAATCAGCCCCGACTTGCTTGAGCGTCTTAGTCGTGGAGAGTTTGGAAACACACCTGACTGTTCCCGTGCTCGAGCTGCCAGTGCTGCAGCAAGCTCTCTCTGCGAGGGTGGACGAGAGCGCCGCCACAGAGGCTGAAAGGCCGATGCGATGGAACGGGGGGGCGGAGATGCCAGTGTAGGGCTCCTAGGCCTCATTCCGAAGGAAAGTCCGGACAGACGAGCTATCAGCTGTGTGATGCCTCGAGCTCGGGTCGTAGCGCGCGGCGGCGGTGCGTCCCGTCGTCGACCCGTCGTCGCTGCCGGTGCTGGTGCGGCGCTGTGTCTGCGCGGCGAGGGGGCCGCGTCGCGCTCGTTGTCGTAGTCCGGGAGGAGGAGGAGGAGGAGGTATCCATTTTAGCCACCGGCCGTAGGCATGATCCTCGGCGTCTTGACAGTGACAGCGCTCACTAATTACAACACTACAACCCATAGAGATACCGACTACACTACTGCCTATCGTACCCGCATTCCGTGTCCGCCTCCGCACAACCAACGATCCCCGAGACCTCCTCTTCCGACTTTGGCACGCTGGTAATGCCGTGGCCCACTAACCGTTCCCGGTCGGGCGGGAAGCACGTGTTAAAACCTGGGAGGAAAAATCTGCAAAAACCTCCAGGCGTCAGTGGCGGTCCCCCGACCATCTGACATAACTCACACGTCTCCCGGCATAGAGTCTGCCGTCATCGACTGTCCTGAGGTCCTCGCCAAGGCGCCAGCATGTGGCGCGTGGGATGAAGATCGACCGTGTAGAGCAGTAGCGATCCGCGGTGCAGTAGCACAAGACAGCATTGTAGGCAGGTAGTTCCATAAGCTGTAGCGATGATGTAGTCTCGCGCGGGACAGTCCTGATCGACGCCCGCTATGAGAGCTGCAGGAGCTGCTCCTCTGAGGTGATTACCACCATGGGGACTTGAGGTTAATGGTCCACCGGGTTTGCAGGGCACTTCAAACTCCGCGGTGGCTGAGGTGGCTGGCGCCCGCCGCGCGTCGCGCGCGCATAAGTCTGAGCCGTGCAGGGCGAACCGCAATAGTGTTCGATGTAGCAAGATCCACCTTGAATGAACCAGCACAAAGGATATATATATATGAAGCACATGATATAATATGAATTTAGACATGCAGTTGGTGGGCCCTGAGCCGCATCTGAGCACGTACCTGTATAATAGTTGGCATAGTACTACAACCAAGCTATGATATAGACACTAACAAAAGACGACGACAACGTCTATGAGTGCGCCCGTTTGCTACGCCTAGCATTTCAAAAGCACATAACAACATGGCCGAGCCACTGTTCATGGCGAACGCGCTGCGTGTGACCCGTGGAGCAGCCCAGTTTACTCGGGACATTGGCACTGCTGGCATCGAGAAGCATCCGGTGACGAACACACGAGAACGCGGCCAAGCCTTACCTGCCAATGTCATCGGATACAAGTACATATCGTGACTCTCCCTGCGACTGAGTACTGAGTAGTTGCCATGTAATTTCATGAACACGTCGCCGAAGAGATCTCCCAGTGTACTGAAATGATCAATACATACTGTTACAATGCGTTGTTAGTGATCGATATTAGTGTCTATCATAGCTTGGTTATAGTACTATATTATACAGGTATGTGCTCAGATGCAGCTCAGTGCCCACCAACTGCATGTCTAAATTCGTATTATATCATGTGCTTCATATATATTTCCTTTGCGCTGATTCATTCAAGGTGGATCTTGCTACATCGAACACTATTGTGGTCGCCCTGCACGACTCAGACTTGTGCGCGCGCGACGCGCGGCGGGCGCCAGACGCTGCGCCACCTCAGCCACCGCGGAGTTTGAAGTGCCCTGCAAACCCGGTGGACCATTAACCTCAAGTACCATGGGGACAGTTTGACGCCCCGAGCTCGTGGCTGACTGCATCGCTAACGGCCATTGGCAAGCGGGGTAAAGACCTCGGTGATGCAACGAACTATCGGGCAGTGGGACTGGAAAGCTGTATGCTGAAGATGTTGACTCTGATGATCGAGCGTCGCATCCGCCAGTGGGCGGAGCAGAACTCGCACTTGCCCACGTCCCAAAATGGATTCCGATCAGGCCATCGCACAAACAACAATGCTTTCGTTCTACGTGCAGCCATAGAGAAGGCTCGGTCGATGGGCAAACCTCTGTACGTGGCCTTCGTTGACCTCTCGAATGCATTCCCGTCAGTGGATCAAGCAACACTGTGGACGAAACTGTATGCCACCGGCTTCCGAGGGCCCCTCTTCGACTGGATTCGCATGCTGTACTCCCGCCTTGAATACGTCGTTCAGTATGCTTCATCTACCTCGGAGAAGTTCAAGGCCCTCGCCGGCATCCTTATTGGCGATCCAGCATCTCCAATTTTGTGGAATCTTTACCTTGCCGACCTTCTCATTCGGGAGCATTGCGATGACGTCCGCCTTGGAGGTATCTGTGTGTCACACCTCGAGCAGGCAGATGACATCGCGCTCTTCTCCACGTCAGCCACTGCGCTTCAGCAGAAGTTGAACGATCTTGCTGCATGGTGCGCGGTCAACTTTGCCCTGATCAACACCGTAAAAACGCAGATCATGGTCTTCAAACCATATGCGACGGCCAGACTCCGCGACCCAAAGCTATACGTCAATGGGAGACTCATTGCCATTGTGAGCTCTTACACCTACGTAGGGACAGTCTTCTCATCCGAGCGCGGTGACATCTTTGGGCCGCATACGGACGGCAAAGCGAGCACGGCGCGCAAGGTTGCCAACGCATGCCTATCAGTGGAGGCATACGTCACCGAGCTGCCGCCGTGGGCAGCATTTACGCTTTACCAGTCGCATGTCGACCCCCATCTGACCGGGGGTGCAGAGGTAGCTCCCCACGTTCGCGCTGCCTCGCTGACGCAGCTCGCATCAGTACAGAAGACGTACCTACGGCGGATGCTGGGAATCAACCCGAAGTCCATCACTACTCTGCTTTTCACGGAGACAGGGCTCTGGCCGATCCAATACAGGCGCTTGGCGCTTGCGATACGGTATGCGTCGTACGTCGTATCACAACACCCACCTCTCCCCTTCGCAGCCCTGGCCGAAGCTCGCACATTGGCCACTGCAGGCAATGCTTCTTGGCTAGGTGATTTACACCATGCTCTACAGAGCCTACCGGTACCAGTAGAGATGGACATGGACATGGCTCTAACCGCCGACTACCTCGCCGACACACTGTCGCGCCTCCGCAACTCCCTCGTCTCGCACCTACGACAGGAGGTTATGTCCACACAGCGCCTCGTCATTCTCGCGGCCCGTCCGTCCCGGTCTCCGGTACTGGAGCGTAGGGACTACCTCTCAATCCCGAATCAAAAGCACCGTGCGGCCCTCATACGCCTGCTCGCGTCCGACCACCCACTGGCGGTCGAACAAATGAGGCGCCGGACACCGCCCGTGCCTCGGGAGTGGAGAGTCTGTCGATTCTGCGCTCGACGCGGATCAATCGAAGACGAGGCACATACACTCCTGCGATGTCCGGGGGCAATGCTAGCGGAGCCAAGGAGGCGCTTCAGCGGACAGGTGCTAGCCGTGCGCGGAGACCTACGAGTATCGATGGCTATAACACCTCTGTCCTTCATAGCGGAAGTCGTACGGGATGCGGACACGGTCGGACATCTCGCCGAACTGGCACACACGGTGTTCGTGCTCTGTGAAACTGTCAGGCCTGGAAGAGCGAGCGCAGGTTCTCGTTCGGCACCCGAAGTACCTCCTCGTACGCCACACGGTCGACGCCTCTTGCGGATCCCATGGAGTGCTCCAAAATGTGAGCCTTTGCATCCTCAACCTCGCTAAGACTCCAGGGACGCGTGAAGTATCCGTTCGGACATGCTTCCACGGTCGAGTCGGGGATCGAATCCAGCAACCTCCTGTTTATACGGTAGCGTGTCGGATCCCAGCAGTCAGGGATAGTACGGGGAGGGTTCATTCGCGGTTCAAATGCCACCTGGAGCTGAGCGGCTGTCACACGAGAACGTCGAGGGCGAGGGTCTACCAGGACACGGTACGTCTTCCAGAAACTGGCATCTGCTCGTCCACTCTGAAGCAGGTCGTGTACATGCTGTTCCCTTAGGCGGCGAAGATTCATGGCTTCTGGAGTGTGGTCTGCCTCGTTGACTGGAACTACCACCCTGCCGATGTCCACCGACCCTGCCTCTAGGTCCGATCCTGGCGGCTTCACCTCTGGTAGCGTCGTATGGACCTTGAGGTAAGTGTGCTCAGTGGACCTCGCAGTCGCCCGTCGCTCGCTGATCCTGGTGCACGTAGACTGTACCCACTCCTCCTTGATGGTCGCATACGGACGTCGTGGCCCATGCATCATCGCACCCGTTCGCGCTAATTCATCAGCGGCCTCGTTGTTCGCATTGCCGGCGTGGCCCTTCACCCACACAAACGTTATGGGGGCAGTACGGAGACGGATCAAGTCTGTGATGTTGCGCAAGATATCACCATTCGCGTTGCGCCAACCGAGGGCCGCATTCTTCGGCGCCCAGTGGCAAATTGCATGGATCGTGTACGTTGAGTCCGTGTAGATTCGCAAGGTCCGGCATGGGTCAGCGACGGCGATGGTTAGGAGCACAGCATACAACTCTGCCCGATTATTCGATACCGGAGTAGGCACCAATAGCGCGCGGTTCTTCTGCGATCCGTAGCCCCAGTAGATCCCTGCTCCAGCACGCTCTGACCCATCCGGTAGATCCACTTTGGAGCCATCGGTGTAGACATGTATGGCTGCTGATGTCTCACACTCCACAGGACCATACAGCGCGAGCAGCGCCTCCTTCGTCGACAGTGCCCTCGCCAATGTGTCTGCCACCATCATATCGAGGCGGGATGGTGGTGTTGCGGGACCGTCCGGGGCCTCGAGGGCTGATGGGATGCGGGCGGCATCCTCGTCATTGCGCGCAAGGGCATGGGATGTGCGTAGTCGTAGCGTGACACACAGCATGCTATGATCCGACCAGTTTGCCCACCGTGGCAGTACCCTCATACAGATGTCTCCCCGATTGAACATTCCTCGCGACGCGGCAGCGTAGTCGATGATAGCGTGACCATTTGCCTGGAAAGATGTGTATCGATTGATTGTGTCCGCATCTTGGCAGTACGTCCCGTTTACTAGCACCAACCCATAGTCGTCACAGAGCTGCAGTAGTGCACGTCCATGTTGATTGACTGCACCGTGGTCAGGTGAGGAGCGTGCAACATCAGGACATGGGGATAGTTCCGCCGTGCGTGCATTGAAGTCGCCTACTAGGAGGACGTCGCCGTCGGTCTCTGCCGTTATTGCCACCAATACCTCCGCCATTCGCTGGTGAGGGCCGAGCTGGGCCAGCTGGTACCAGTGTGATTGGACGGGGGGGATGTAGGCGTTCACAATAATGAGGTCGCCTATAACAAGTACCATGATGTCTGGTCCCCCCAAGTCTGTACGATGAGTAGCCCGTAATGACCGACGGACGTATGCGACAACACCACCACCAGGCGCACCCATACCAGGCATGTCGTCTCGCATTTTGGCAAATATTTCGAAGTCGTCAATCTCCGGCAGTTGGGCATCCTGTCCGGGCCTTAAGTGGGCTTCCTGAAGCAGGATGACATCGAAGTTCGTGAACGCCTGACACACGTCCATACTCGTCATTTTCAGAGCGAGGTTCCCGTGAACGTTCCAGCTGGCAACACGCAGCCGATGATATTCGCGCTCGTCACTACATACACACTTAGAGCATGCAGCCATGACATGTAACAGTAAGCCTACATGGAGACCAAGGACGCGGCCGTACCGTGCAGTGATCCATCCGGAGCCCATGCAGATACAAACTTGGATGCTTCTCCGGGGTTCTTGAACGTGACAGAGACAAAATGCACATCACGTTCGAGTGAGACGTTTACGACTGCTCTCTGGCTAATGCGCACCGTCTCGCGCACAGCCGCCGTGCAGCGGAAGAATTGCCCCTTGATATCCTCGTCCAGCTTCCACGGGTACGGTCCAAAACGTACGTACTTTGGCCCACTGGTCGAATAACCATTAACGCCGGCGCTTGTCGATGGCCCGCTGCCCCCCGACGGCGCCGTGGACGAGCGAGAGGTGTTCTCGTACCGCGGACGTTTCTGGGGTGGCGGCATACCGAACGTCCGACTGTTGTTTCCAAACATCGGCCTCTGCATGGGCGCGGGCGTCATGGATGCCACCGTCTGACTATTGTTTCCGAATGTCGGCCTCGATATGGCAGCGGGGGTCGTGGGCGCCGCCGGTGTGCCGGTTGGAGCCGTTGGAGGTGGCGGCGGAGGTAGCACAGGTGGAGGGGGCTGAAGATGGGCCAAGGAGGTGTAATACCCGTCTTCGTATACCCTGTCTCGTAGGTATGCCACTTCGCCATCCGTACCGGCGTGAGCAATCGAGAGCGACTCGATCTTGGTGGCCAGCCCCTCCACTTCTGCCTGGAGTGCCTGTGTTGTGCTGTCGAGCTCGGTGAGACGGGACTCCATAGTTGCCACCAGCGTATTGTGCGCGTTCTGTAGCGCTCGCAGGTGCGGCTCCCCTAAGGTAGGCGCGGCTCGGCTGTCGCGCGTATTGGTGACGGCAGACGCCACCTTCGCAGCGATCTGTGAAGAGAGCTTGGCGTCAAGTCCCTCAATTGACTGTAAGGCCCGCGTTAGGGAGTCGTTCAAGCGGTTGTTGTCGGCCTTCGCGTCCGCACGCACTTCCTCAATCCGGTCGTAGATACGCATGAGGTTGTCGACGAGCGCGGGCAAATTTTTCGCATAGCTCTCCGTTGTCAGAGACGCAAGGTCGCGGCCACCAACATCCATCGGCTTTGACGAAGCCTTCCGAGCCTGCTTTTTGACAGCCCCACCGCTGCTGCCGGCTTCATGGGGAAGCGTCGACGCAGACTGTGCTCGTGTCATGCGCTTTCCCGGTGAAGGTGGAGCGGGTGAAGTATGCAATAGGCCGTCCAAGTGATCCAGAGCTTGATCAGCTCGTTGAGCCTGTACGGGCCGCCGCGGCACGCCGCACATGGGGCCCCGCGGGCGAAGTGTCGACCTGCGCAGTGCGCACAGTAGAGGTGGCCGCAGACGGTGCTGAAGGGCGGGTTGTGCACGCCGAGGTCATCTAGGCATATGGTGCAGCGCACGAACATGGTGGCTTGTAGAAGAGGGGGTACGATGCTGACTGCGTACTGAATGCCCACCGACTATCAAACGTTAACCTTATGAGGGCGGCTCGTCCACGGCCCATGGGACCTGTGTCTTGCTTATCAGCCCACTGATGGAGTTGCAGTACGTCAAGCCTGTACCAAAATGGGGACTTACATGTCCCCAGTACCGTGGTGAGCAATCATGGTACATGCATGATCGCAGACATTGATACTACGACGAGAAAACAGCCAACCACCTCGGCGATACGTAAAAGGTGTTCTACAGACGCGTTGATACGAACAACATATACGGACGAGCACTTGGTCCGTACATCTGCAGCGCAATCAGGAGTCGGCCCGCAACCCCTACAGGCTCAGCGTCGACGGCGGCTAATTGCTCGTGTTCTGCTAGTACTCGATGACAGCACCGCAGGTACACCTTCACGTGCCATCACGAACATCTGTGGGCGCGGAGCAAAACAGCATGCTGCCCGCGTCGCTTGGAAAGGGTGCGCTCCCTGGTTTGTCTCGATCAGCGCCGACGTACTTGACCGTCTCGTTCATGACAACGCACCTGAGGCTCGACGTTCAACTTTGAGCCACAGCGCGGCCCGGGGAAGCCAGCGGCCGAACCTGGGCCCTTCTTCTGCTAGCGGCGGGAAGCAACCACTTGACGAAGGCGTTGATGGCTCTCTCGAGGAGCAGAGCGAGTGGGTCGGAGTTAGGCGAGGGACGAGCGCGTCGGCGCCGGAGACCCAATGAACTAGGGCGAGGAACTGATAAGATAGCACGAGCGACTCTCGAGATAGCACGGGACGAAACGGAACGAGAAGGTGGGGTCGACTTGGAAAGGCTCGCTCGGTGACCAACACCAAACAGGTGCCCTTCAGACCCACCTGGCTCGCGTGGACCTAGTAGTGTCATCCCTGGTGGGCTGCCTCAGTCCGTCGCGAAGCCGCATCAACGCCTTCCCCAGCTCATTGCGGCCCTGCCTATCTCTTCCGCAACCCCAGAACGAGTCGACCTATTATCCATAAGCATGCACCACACGCAGCTGCCCATGGGTAGTACGCACCGGGCTGTCCTCGATGATCTCTCTGTTCCCTGTACCGAGCAACGACGCCTTGAGCTCCGGGTGCTGCGTGAATTTGGCGTGGAGGATGTTGTCCATGATGCTGACGTTGACGTCGAACCAGTCCGACCGCTGGAGCCTGCGCATACGGCGCGCCACTTCGAGTGCCTCGCGCGGCGAGTGGAGGTGTCTGATACGCGTGACGAGGTCGGGGCGATCGGTTATGAATTTGTGTGCTTGAAACACTGTGTGTAGTGTGTGTGCGCGTGTGCTAGGAGAAAAGAAGGTAGGATGGCGTACGATGCTCTGCGGTAGGATAAGTGTGCCCTTCCCATTCGATGGGGTGGGGCGAGAAGTTGTTGAACCTGGGACGCAGGAGAGTACTATGAGACCTGCCATCTGTGAGACGCGAATGTCATTGGCGTACTCATAGTAAGGATCATGTTCATGATAGAAGTAGAGGGGGCGTGGGTAGTCCGGCGCCGCTGGAGGCTGGGCCGGGGGTGGCGGGGACGCAGAATTGGGCCAGCGCAGCCGCTGTGGGTTGGGATGTGGCCGGGCGCGACGGCTGCTAGTGCTGGCCTACCGTCAGTACCGTGCGGCGAGGGGGGGCTAACCCTCTCGTTCTCGTAGTCCGGAAAGAGCTTGATGAGCTGGTCGAGCTTGCAGGGCCCGCCGCGGCATGCCGCGCACAGCGCCCCGCGGGCGACGAAGTGGCGCCCTGCGCAGAGCGCACAGTAGAGGTGCCCGCAGACGGTGCTCATGGGCGGGTTGAGCTCGCCGAAGCGTTCGAGACATATCGTGCAGCGCGCGAACATGGCTGCTCGTCGTCGGTGCTGCGAGCAAGTGGAGTGGGTGGTCAGTATGTTCGATGGGGGGCGATACGGCGTGGTATCGGCTCACCGAAGACCAACGGACCTAGTACTGCAATTGTGCCCGTAGAGTTACGTCGGGCTATTACGGGCAACCAACATGTATATATGGCTCGAGCTGCAATGTTTTGTCTATCGCAAGCCTTCTCGGGGTTACGTTCACGTGGATACTTGGTGCCAGCAGGTAACTTATGTGCGCTACTATCCTTGGGGCCAACCAGTCGAATACGCTGTTTTGAGTACCTCTGCGCGTTCTCGCTGTGATGACTCAGCGCCGTTCACTGGCAGTAGCATATTGGCTCGGTACATACTGTTCTGCTCCTTCTGCCAAAATATTCCATCCCATACCGACAATGCATCGGATCAACTATTCGTACACGGATCGGCATGCCAACGCAGTCAAGACAAAACTATGGGTCATGGTACGGCCTCTGGGGCTTCCCGAAGTCACCCAGTATCTCGAACTCTTGCTCTATGACGATTAGGAGCTAGCATGCAAGGACCTCAAAAAACACCTACCGGTTTAGCGCCAACGGCGGCTGTACATCCCCACCACTGGGTTTGACTTTCTGTTGGACCGAGGGGGCAGCACCAGAGACACATATATGCTTTCTGGCATCCCTCAATTAGAGGGCAGAACGGATCGAGCAGTCCTTCGTGGAACGCACCTGGCGCAAGACGTCCGCGTGCTGCGTGGCGGGCCCGGGAAGTTGGCAGCATGATCTGCATCTGATTCAGGGATGAGGACGCCCGCCTGCGCTCCGCCCGCCGCGCATTCTGTTCGGCTATGGACCTTGCGCGCTTCATGTAAGAAGCGAGAGGGTCGGAGACGGGCGGAGGGCGAGGGCGCCGCCACGGAGGGGCCGACGAGGCGGGACCGTAACTGCCGGGCAGGGACGGTCGGTCGCCTCCCAGACCAAGACCAGAGAGAGGGGCAATCAGCTCTGCGATTGCTCGGTCTAGGGCTGTAGCGGTCAGCGCCGGATTCGTACTCGCGGCGACCGCTAGCCCGCCGTCGCTGACGGGCGGCGAGGGAGGCCTGTCGCTCTCGTTCTCGTAGTCCGGAAAGAGCTTGATGAGCTGATCGAGCTTGTATGGGCCGGCGCGGCACGTTGCGCATGGGGCCTCGAAGGCGAAGTAGCGACCTGCACAGCGCGTACAGTAGAGGTGGCCGCAGGCGGTGCTCAAGGGTGGGTTGCCCTCGCCGAGGGTGTCGAGACATATCGTGCAGCGCGCGAACATGGTCCTTCTCGTCGTTGTCGGGACTGAGGAGGGAGGATAAGGGGTGGTCAGTAGGCAGCGGGGTGGAGGGGCGATACGACGCACGATTGCGCACGTTGCCGACTCGCCGAGGGTTAACACGCCGACTATTAAGTATGCGCGTAGGGCGGCTCTGCTCGCTCATGGGACCCACCGCGTGTGTTGATTATCAGCGCATGTATACGGTTTCGAGCCTGCCCCCCATGTTGGCAGAGCAATTGCACTTTACTGTCGCGACAACAAGCGCTGTGTAGGAGCGGTTCGAGAAGACGAAGCGTTCCAGTGATGACAGATAAGCGGGCGTTCAGTAGCGTCTCGACGCGGTAGCGTGACTACGCGCACATAGCTCCACCCATTGCCACAGAAAGAGGCGAGGCCGTTATAATTGCGGTCAGAGCAGCGCGTCTCGCAAGGGACCTAGACGACCATTGTAATGGGAAAAAGCTAATGCGCATCGATAGTCGTTTCTCACCTATGGAGAAAGCGGGGTTTGCTTTTGTCGGTTCGACTCGTTGGTGGCCGCGAGTACCGCCATAGCCAGACACTCAACCGCCTGGAACACCGAAAACAATCGTATGAGGAAGCCTGTCCGCATGGATGCTTAACTGGAGTCCGGTCGAAGTTATACTTTCGGTCCTCGAAAGAACATGAGCCGATTAGCAGGTGTACGTTACAGGCCGCTTTCAAACAGTTGCAGCGAGGATCGTGGATCGTGCAGACGGAAGACTCGAGGGCGCGGTTGAGTAGATGGGGATGAGGAAGAGACATTCACGATAAACTAGTATGCCGCGAGCTCCGAGTACACAGCAGGCATGAACGCCTGAGAACGGGCAACACGCCTCCAAACGGATCACCGGCGTCGGGGGAGCGACACGAGTGCGCAAGTGATCTTGAGATTGGGTCAAGGTCCCCGGTGCTTGATGTCGCCGTTTCGCTGCTATACTTGGACGGCGGCCGCCCGGTGCACGCACACTTATGTCCAAGAACGTAGCACCCATGCGCGCGCGTTGAACGCCAGTTGGACAGAATTGAGCCTGGACAGGACTGAGGGTGGGCGATGGGGCTAGAATACGAGGCCCAGGGCAGGCCCGCAAGTTTTCATCGCATCTCTGGCCCATGGCCGCGAAAGTCTTATTCCGCTGTAGCATAAGCCATCCATGGTAACATATGCATCTGGAGGCCGCCTCACGCTGAGTAGTGCGATCACTGAGGGCGAACAAAATGACCGTTGAATTTGGGACAATGCGCGTCGGATGTACCGCGGGCGCAGGGATAGGTGGTTGGTGCTAACACCACAAAAAGGACGGATGGCTAGCTTGTTCGAGGTCACCTCGCACCGGTGCGCCTTTCGAGGGAGTGGTACGGAACGAGGAACGCGAAAACACTGACTACTCACCAGGGATAATTGACCGACGGGTCAGAAGGGGAAGAGCCTTCGTCACCCACTTCGACGGGCGCACATATGCCTCGGAGGTGCGTCATAAGCAGCAGGGAAAGCGGGTGGGAAGAGAACATGGCGAGAGGTGGAGAAAGCGAGTCGGATGAGGTGAAGAAGGAGAGGCGTGGTTACCGCCTGCAGGCCGCGGTGGACGGAGCTGGTCGAAGGGATTGCCGTGCCGTAAGGCGGGGCAGGACGTCAGCCGTGGCTTCGGTGGACGCCCAGGGTCGCGTCGGGGTCGGCGGGGCGGGCGAGCAGGGCGTGGGAGACGTGGGCGCCAAGAGGATGGTCGTGAGCGAACCGCCTTGGCTGTCGTTGTCCTCGTCGCTGCCGCCGTCGCTGTCCGCACCCCGCCATTCCTTTGACACCCTGCGCCTCCCTGCCAGCCAGTGCGAGGCCCCCGACTGCCCGCCGCGCGAGCACGCCGTCGTATCGAAGGACTAGAGGCGGTGAGTGCGAGTGCCCTCTGCCGGATTGGGAGTAGCACACATGTTCAACCGCGTGTCTCTTTTCCTCCTCCTCCTCCTTCACGACGTCCACGACCCCTCGTCCCCGCCCTCTGCGTTTGCAGCGATACCCCGTCCCCTCTGCGCAACACCATGACCCAATTCGGCGACTTTGCGCCTCTCTGCCATACCGTGCCTTCCTATCCCTGGTGCAATCTCTTCTATCGCCAGGTCAGTCTGCCGCTCAACGTCCACATCCGACGCGCCCCTCCCCTAACCTCGTCCCGCAGATCAACCAACATGATCCCGCACTCTTACAGAACTCCTCCGCTGATCCCGCAACCGCCCCCGTCGGTGTGAACCCCCAGTGCGGCATCCTACGCGTTGGCGCCGATGGTTCCATAGGCAACGTCGCCAACATCGTCGTCTGCGCCGTATCCATCATCTTCACCCTGCTCCTCGTTTTTTGGACAAGCAGGAGGAGAGCAGCAGTCGGTGAGTCTCTTCTTCCTTCCCATCTTCTATATTCCTTCCCGCCTGTTGTCCCACTCGTTCTTGTCTTCCACGGAAGACCCTCTCTTTTCTATCCTCAATGCGCGTACACATACTTGGACCTCTCTGCTCCCTCCGCCGTCATCATACGCAATGCCCGCTCTCCGTCTCTCACTCCAATCGGCCCTCTCACGCGCCAACCCCCGCCGCCAACTCCTTTTTTACGCGCATCCAAGTAAGCGCACGGAACTGTCAATCCCGTCTGCGTTCTCAGCGTCGCCCGATTGCTGCCGCTCCTTCATCCACGTTCTATCGATCAAGCTACACTGCGCGCCCTCGAGGACCAACTCCCTTCCAGCACCGCGTTTCCCTTCTCCCCCTTCCATTCCCACTTCTACCTCGACCTCTCTGTCAAGCTTACACTCGCGTCCACGCGCGCACACCCCGTCCGCCTTCCCTGCCTCTTCCTCGCCTCCCCCGCACGTTCCACTCCGCCCGCCAACCCCCCGGCTCGCCTTGACCACCCACTTCTCCAGCGCCCCGTGTTCGCCTTTTCCCGCCCGCGTCACCCCCGCGGCGCCACCCTTCCCTTCCTCTGCCACGCACTCCGCTCTTCTGGACAGTCCGGCGCCCCCACATGCGTCCAGCCTAACCCACACAAGCCGGACCCTGAGCCATGCGGCTTCGCTGCGCCCGTGCGCCCGAGGATCCGCCGCGGAACGACAGAGTCGGTGCACGCGGGGAGCGGAGGGATCGGTGCGCTGAGATTCGCGCGCCGATGGAGTGATGGAATGTGCAGCGAAGATGTGGTGGTGTGCGGGTGCGGGGGTGTGCAGACGGCGAAGCGCACGCTCGCGGGTTCGACGAACGAACGTACACATCCCGCTAGTGCGCGTCGATCCTCTCGTCTCTTCACCCTCACCCGCGCCCTTCCTCGTCCGCACAACTCGGGACCGCGTCGTCTCACGATCGTGCCGGGACGCCGCTGTCCTCCTCCGGCTGCTATTCATTCCGTGGCTGTGCACGACTGTTTTACGCGGCGGCCGCGCTGCGGTTCGCGGTTCGCGGGACACGGTGCGGCGTGGGCGCGATCGAATCGACGTGCGGGGCCGAACGGACGCGGGCTGGTGGATTTAGCAGGCGGGATTTGCGTCCGCTACGACCGTGCACTCCCGTCGGCGGTGCTTGACGGCGCGCTGTGCTACCAACCTTCTTGGCGGTCTGTTCGTTCTTCGTGTTCTGCTGTCGTCCTTGTTCTTCATCTCTCTCGCTCTCTTGCGTCCTTGGCACCCGCACTAACACCGTGTTCGTCGTCGTCCACAGGCCGCGTCGAGATGCGCGAGTTCCTCGTGCTCTACCTGCTCACCCTGCCCTTCCAGCTCGTCACCACCGGGTCGTTCCTCGAGCAGGTCCGTACCTCGCTTTCCCCGTCTTTTCTGCCCCGTGTCAACTGATTTTGGTGGGACCCAGGGATCAACGGCGCTGACAGCCGTGACGGCGATACACGCGGGGCTCGTTGCGGCGACGTTCTGGTCTCTCCTTGGGAATGCCATCGTCAGCACACAGGTGGTTGAAGACGGCACGCTCAGCGCGCTGATCGTAAGTCATACTTCTCTGTCTCTGGAGTTTCAACGCGGTGGATGCGGGGATATGGGGAGTTCCCCAGTGCACAGTCAACGTTTGGCGCGACGCGGAGCAGCAATTTCATATACCACCATCGCGAAGAGCGGGTGGACGGGCGCGCTGCCGTATGAAGCGAAGCCTCAGGCGTCAGAAGCCAGCGCGTATCGCTGCGATGTTGCCCACGTTGTCCCGCTGCCGTTTGCTCGACTCGTAACTAACCCTTCTTTTCTTCGCAGCCGTTCAACTTCTTCATCCTGGCATTCTTCGCGGTGACGACCTACATCGCGCTCGACGTCGGCTTCTCGTTCACACATGCCTTCGGGCCGAGCGATCCTCTGAGCAGTGAGAGCAGCATCCCGCTCTTTGTACTGACGAGCATCTGGCCTGGCGCGTGAGTGCTCCCCTTATCTCTTGACACTATCGCGCACGCGCGCGCGCTGATGCGGCTCGATGCCTAGCGCGGCCATTATCTATTTTGTGACTATGGTGTATGTCGTGCTGGGCATGCTGAATGAGGTCCGCCCGGTGTGGTACTTCGTGCTCGCCATGGTCATCTTCGTCCTCAGCCAACTGGACTTTTTCTTGTTGAACAAGGTTATCTGTAAAGTGCGTGCCTCGCGTTTCTCGTCCTATCTATCCATACGATGGCATGCTCACGCCCGCCCCGCGACACCAGGGAACATCGGCGAAAGTGGACGGATCGTTCGTAGCGACGATCCTCGAGACGGCCGCGGTGGGCGTGCTCTACCTCGCATGGCGAAGCATCACAGAAGGTTCGTTCGTGTCTTGCCCGGCCTCCCACGGCCCACGCACCCCGCTGACGCCTTCCCGCTGCACAGAATCCTGGGACGATGACGTGTACTACCCGCGGTGATAGCGCCTGGCTGCCCGCGCGCACCCCTCACGACCCCGTCTCACACCCCCTGCGATGCCCTTCTCGTCACTGCCATACAACGTAGACCATGCCACGCCGCTCACGACCGCTCGGCGGATACCCCGTCGTCGAAATATCCCATAACCCATGTATCACTACAGACCCCATCTGTGTCGTGCTCCGTTCTGTCGCTTGTCCTTCTGTTACGCACTTGTCTTTCGGGTCGGACTGACGCGCTGGACTTCGGATGCGCGCGCGGATGTTGTTAGCTAGGTTATTATTGGTGTTGGTGTTGGATTTGTTATTCCGTGTTGTCGTCGCTCGTTTATCCTTTGCTGTGTCCAACCACGACCCGGTCGGGCCCTCTTGATCGTACGTGCGTGTAGAGTAGGCTGTAGCGAGAAGCAGGATATATGGGCGGCTCGCTGCGCCGTTGGATCGTCGTGCTCACGGCGTGCCCTGTCATGAATTCCTCGTGCTTCGTGCTTGGCACACGTACTGTACATGCGTGAACGCACGCGTGCGAGCAGATGAACCGTTCTAGAGCAAGGCGTCGTGGCGCAATGGCGGTAAACTACACCCGCCCGTAATGGGTACAACTCCAGCATGATACAGCCTACTGTACAACAAGACTATCTAACTACCTACAACAACGCCAGCGAGCGGCGTAAGACGTACATGAGAGGGAGAGGGGGAGAGGGCGGTTCAGACAATGTCCCGCAAAGTGTAAAGAGGGTGGTGGTGAAGAAGGAGAGGCCGCGGGCCTCCCAGCCGAAGAAAACGAAGACACAACCGATTACCCTGGGAGAGACGTGTGTATTGTGCGCGGAGACGCTCGCGCCCACGCCGGTTTTCATGCCTGCGGAGAGCACCGACTCCGAACAAATCAGAAGATATTGTGCGCGACCCGATGTATGACGCGCTGCTCGACTTCGACGCATACCCAGCCGTCCTCATCGTTCTTGCCGACGACCAGCCCGAGGCGATCCATCATCTTCGCGCGCGCGTGCGATGCCTTCCGCTTCAGCGTCTTTGGGAGCGACGGCATCGGCGGCGGCGTTGGTGGGCGCGGCCAGGCTCTCCGCACTCGGGTGGGTGAGGGTGAGGGAGAAGGCGAGGCGGGCACGTCGGACTTGCCGTGGTTGAAGCGCTTGCGCGCGAGCACGGATTGCGGGCTGGCGGGCTTGGGTTCGATAGGAGAGGGGGAGGGTGTCGGTGGCAGGTTGGTGCGCTTGCGGAGCAGTCGTCGAGGGCGGTTGGATGATGGGGGAACGTTCAAACAGAACTGGCGGTTCGCGCCGCGGACGGTCTGCCAAGACGACGCTCCGGACACGAGCGGAGTATATTTCGCGTTGTCGTATGGTATGAACTCTGAAGGGAAGTCGACCTCGACATACCGGTTGGTGGATGTGGTGGTGACAGAGAACCTTGATTTCTAAGGGGCCATTGTGAGTTGCCGTCGTGGATGAGGATGATGCAACCTACCAAGTTCAGGTTCACGAGAACGGGAAGACTGCCGCAGCTCGCATTGGGAAGGTAGCTGCCTTCGAAGAAGCCTTCGTCCGTCACGGTATCGTCGGAATCGTAAGATTCCTTGTGTGCATGCAGCGGGCGGAGTGGCACCCCGGTAGGACCGCCGATCCGGCCTCCCGCAGCCCGAAGTGCGTTCAAGTACTTCTGCTGCATGGTCGGCATATCTGGCTCGGTGGGTAACATGAGTGTTAACGCCGCAGATGACGCGAACGCAGGGCTGTTCAGCCCAGTGCTAAGGCCATGCGGGACGCCAAGCCATTGCGGCAAGAACTGAGAGTTGACGCCGTCCGTATCTGTCTGTGCGTCGCACCCCCATGCTGAAGGATCGCGCTCGTATGCATTCTGCGCGTTCTGACAGGGCGCGTTGTTGATATGATGCAGGAGCATGTCAATCGTCAGCGCCTGGGACTGGCTGTCAACTGCGTCCTTCGGAAGTGGACGAGTGGCAGCAATGTGTTCATTCCCCTCAGAGTCGAGGAGGTGCGCGCCGGAGAAGGTAATCATACCCTCCACGGGGTCCCAGACGGCAGCGAACGTGAGCGCCGTATGCGGAGGGAAGACCTCAGACCATCGGCGCTCGTCGTATTGTTGATGGTCGTCCACGTTCCCTTTCATCTTGAAGTCTACTGGACAACGACGGCGCCTACGAAGGAGTGTATTCAGTCGAGAACAAGGGACACCACATGCAGAACAAAGCAGTCCGAACATGGACACTCACGTCGCGTAGCGGTTTGTTGTGTGTCGAACGTGGGTCGTAAGGGAGAGTGACAAGGACAGAGGTCTCGGAAGAGGGTAGCTTCGCTACCGACCGTTCCGCAGGGTCCGTTCGCGACTGTGCACGAAAGCTGAAGCCTGGTGAAGCTGTGCGCCGGGAGGAGGAGAGGAAGGAAGGAGAGGATCCTCGTATGCCTGCACACGGAGGTGGCCTTTGAAGAAGGACGAACTGAGGACGGAGGAAGGGAAGTCGTCTCGTTACATTGACCTTCCCGCGCTCGGCCTCATGCTGATTCGGCGTTCCATTCGGAAAGGGGTCGATCCTCATCCAATGAGAGCCCCTCCCTCCGTGAGAAGCAGTTTGCCTCCGAGTCCGAGATTGCCGCTAGAAGCCTATTTCACTGATCGAAGATACCGTTGCGGGCACCTGCTCGTGAGCATCCTCGACAGCTTCAGCAGAATTGCCTCCTCGTACCTTGCCTTTCCTGAGCCAAACCGATGGTGGTGGACGCGCTGCGAGGTCTATTCGAGTTGCCTGAGGAGAGAACGAGTACACCGTCAGGCACACCAAGGCGCATCATGCGGCAGTGTGGCATGTCCTTATCAGAGCAATCCTACGAAATGCGTTGAGCCTCACTGCATTCGGACTGAGCGGAGTGGTGGTTGCCTAAATCCCGCGAGGAGACACCACATAATCCGCAGACGTATTACCATGGATACTCCTCTTTTACGGTAGCGCATCCCGGCGTCTTGTACGTCTCGCAGGATGCCCGCCCTGGAACAATGCGCTCATTCATATCAGGACTTCGTGCTGTGCAGCAGTTATGCCATGGGGTAACCTCCGAGATGAAATTGAGTCCACCGCGCGCAGTGTAGTCTTCATCGTCATGCACGTTCCACACGATGTTTGCAGCATCGAGCTATAGCTCGGAGCAGTCAGCAATGAACTGCAGAAGCACGAGCGGAGATGGAATGGACTTACGGACGACGCCCGGATTCCACGCAGCTGCAGAATCTGGAAGGCGTGACGGCGAAGGCCGGGCACGCCGCAAGGGGCAGGCAGCGTGTCGGATGACGTCGCGTATGCGCGAGATGACTTCGAAATGAACGAGGTCTAGCTTCGTCTGGGTCATCGAGGATGCATCAGCTGGTAGCCACGGAACGTCGCGACTACCCGGTTTCGTACCTCACGTTCACGGTCCGTATCACAGCTCCGCAGGAGGGCGTGGAACGGCAATGCCGTACCAGTCACGAATCAGTTTGCTCTACGTGCGTATTGGAAAGATGGTGGACGGGCGGTTTCATTTCATTTGTAGAGACTCTTGGATGAACCATGACGCCTGAACGGGCATGTCAAGCGCGAGCCGAAGGCAAATCAGCGAGTATAGCAATTCCAGCGTCGAGGACATACCGAATTCCCAAAAGACCGAGCACGCCGGGGTCCCAAGCACTATCAAAACTCTAAACAGGCTGCTTACAAAATCGGTACGCAGGCTTCGGCGCCACAACACATGGTCCGGCAGCACGAAGCACGAAGTGAGATTCCAGGAAGGGCACGCCCTCGGGTCCTCTCCACCTTCTCCGCGGCAGGCGCGCAGGGAGATCTACAGGGGCCACGGGCGAGGTGGCCGTTGGAGCGGAATTGCGGCGTGCGTCACCACGTTCGACGGGAATTTCGGCGGGGGAGTACACTGAGAGCACAACCACCGGGAGAAGCGCAGATTGCGATTTAGTGCCAGAGACGCTGCACTGTCGCCGAGGACGTTGCGAGCGAGCGGGTGGAGGTCCTAGAAACGAGCGAATGTGGCTGGAGGCTTTCCGCTCTTCGAGCCAGTCGCGCCCAATCGCGGTGCGTGTCGGGATCTCGCATGACTGTTCACCAAGAGACTGTTTCTAGTGCTGTGTGTGAGTATTCTGATGCGAATGACAAGCATGGACACACCTAGGTGCGCCTCTCGAAACACTGTGTTCCATCAACGGCGCTGCCATTCCAAGCGACGCCGAACAGAAAGGTCGTATGTCGAGAACGGCGGAGAGGTCGGCAGGAATGACCGCGAACCCCTAGACTGGCGCGGTGCCGTAACGTAACCGAGGCGAAGCAGGACACGCGCCGCAGGGGGTTGGGGGTGCACCTGTATTTGTATTTCAAAATTAGAGGCGCGAATTTGACTAATGCGTCCCACGGGCGGAGTGCGGGCGTACCCAATCAACGTCTACGTGGGAGGGTGAGGTAGTTGGAAACTCCATCGAGTACGTAGAAGGTGGAGGGTGTCAATGCTCACTTGTATGCGAAGCATAGCACGACAAATCAATAGCCATGGTCCGGGTGAAGTTCCGTACTTGGTCGATAGGGAGGCACCGGCGGCCTTCACTACAAATGCGGAGCGTACTCCGTCGCGACGAAACATAGGCCGTGTCACAGTGACATTGGAGAAATGTGAAGAGTATGGTACCACCGCGAGCTGGAGAAGGCGAGAATGGAGTGGGAGACGGTGCCGGCATCCGCGTCGCGTTCCGTCCTGCACACCAGTTTTCGTACCCAGCGAGGGCGCGCGAGTCATATTGATGACATACGACAGGGCACCCATTATGAATGGAATGAATGTCGGAGATCGGGCGGTCGACGATAGGAGGGTGATGGCAAGCCCGATTTGCACAAGTGTGGCTAAGAAGAGTGGCTGTATGCAGTAGATGCACGCAAAGCGGAGGTCGGGTGCAAAAGAGGCGCAGTGGGAACCCGTGGAAAAGCGCGGTGAGTCCAAGTGCCTGGCAGTGTCGGGAAAGTCGGAGTCGGAGCCATGTTCACTGCGACCATCGCAAGACCGGCCTTCTGTGACGCGCGTTTGAGAGATTGTGAGTCGTGCGACGTACGAAAGGGCGTTCGTAGTGGCTCCACCAATGCGACTCTAGATCCGGTAAATCGAACGCTGCAGGAAATCGTCCTGTACAGTGCGGAACCGTAGTGCATTGCTCCACCTACCCCGGATCGCCGCAACACCCTGAATCACCACCACCGGCCTCTCATGCGTAAGAGACCACCCTGCTGAGGCAAACCAGCTTAATGTACGAACGGATCTCACCGTTCAGCGAAATAAGAGTGAGTGCCGAAGCAGAGTACCGCGCTGATAGAAGCACTGCAGCAGCTCGGCGGGGAGTCAGCAATCGACCCTGCCGCCTTCCTACGTCTTAAGGGTGCGCGCACGGGAAGCGGCGGTGGGAACTATGTTGAGAATTGTCAACCAGGTGCCTGAAAGCGTCGCTATGACATACCGATGAACGACGGGGTGCGAACCGATGCACGAGCATATAGTCTCTTTGACATTCGTGAGTTGAATGCTCACATCGCCCCGCCCTTCGAGAGCTTAGATGGCGATGCAGAAACAAGGAATTCGCTGCGATGTATGGGAGAGTATGTATCCTTGGCAGACCAATGTCTCTGTGTTTCCCAGCTATCCCGCGTTCCTCTTCGGGCAGTGCGAACACGAACGAATCGAGGTGAGTGGTTCGCTCAGGGCCCGTGGGGAATAGACGCTCACCTGCGCATACCGCGAATCGTCCCGCAGCTTGCTACCCATGAGTGGAGACGTCAGACACCTGGCCGTTAAAACGGTAGCATCGCACGTTGTTCTGGAGAAAACAGCCGTGCCATTTCGAGAGGAACAAGCTTCAGTCGCACGGGCGAAAGCGTCGATGCTTCGGTGGAAGTCGAGCGCAGCAGACATGTCTGCGTTTTATTAGGCTCGAGTCATAAGTCGTTGTGCAGGAGCAGAGAGGCTGTGGAGCGAAGAGGACGACGGCGGCGAGACTCGGGCGAGACGATGGTTACGGTCGTGAGCACACCGCTGAGCGCTTCAGCCGAGAACGTCCAACGTTGTACTCTGCTGAGTCAGCATACATCGCTCGTCGTCGTTCTCGCTCTCCCTCACCTTGCTACTCGTTCATCTCTTCCTTATTCCCTCAGCTCTTGTCCTCGATACCACACTCGACAAGTCCACGGGTCGTCATTAAGCTCATACTTCTCATTGCTGTGCGAGGGGCATGCGTCGGACAGGCTGCTGCATGGCAACGCACGCCCCTTCTCCTGCCTCCCGGGACAACGGGGTCGCAACTACGGCATCCCTCTGCACGGAAATCCAACGCTTACTTGACTTGACCGCAACGCAGTTGTCTTCAACCTCACCGTTGTCGCAGTGAAGTCTAATCCTCTGTCAAAATTCCTACAAGAATTACCTCGAGCTCCACGGAAGTCCTCAGGTCCGGCGCACCAGCAACGAGTGACGGTACTTGAACGAGGACACAGTACTGGTCTCCTACCGCCGCGCAGTCTGCGTTATGAGAGCCATGAACGGGGCTAGGCGAAGTCATCTTCAAGCCGTGAAGGACCATGCCGGTGCCGACTGACAAGAGCGACGGTTCGATGCGACCCTTATGGAGCGGCGGGATGGCCCACAGAGTATCCGTGCTTAGCTACGGTCGACCTCGTCCGTTAGGTACGCTTGCATTTGAGTAAACGCATCACGGATTACTATGTAGTATTGATACTGCGTTCGCAGCCATGACGACAGCGCCGTGCGAAACGACTTGCACCATCTCTCCTTCCCTGTGTGCGCAGAACCTACCTCCCGACTCCCGTCTTCTCTTTCCTTCGCGTCACTCCGAGTAGTGTCGGCGGGTGACATACGTTCGAAAGTTCCAGGTTGCGAATCACGGACTTGAACTCCACGCATCCACGCCACACCTCGCCGTCCCCCACGCTCAGCAAGCCTTCGAACGCAAACACTGCCCTACAGCACACCCCTCCGCGAGCTGTGCGAGATGCGTTGAGCTTCCCACCGGGGCGAACGGGAATGTGGGCTTGGAGGTGACCCCGTTAGGATCGCCCACAGCCTCAAGTCGGCGACGGACAAGGTCTAATTCCGCGCTGTCGAGTGAGTCGCATCATCTTGTCTCCCATCACGGGCTGGGACGTCGACTAGCGGGACCCTCGCGCGGGCTGGCCGTCGAGAATCGAACTGGCTCCAAAGGGACGGAAGACGCCTGCAACCCGCAACGGAGGATCTACGCAGACTTGGCGGATCTACGCGGTGGCGCATCGTTATGTACTGACGGTAACGACATACGGTGCCAGGCGGGACGTACGTTCCTACCTGTCGCTGGGTCAGGCTGACAATGCCAGTGGGCGTGTGTAAGATGGTCCCTTGTTCATTGGGTCGAGGCCAATGCTAACTATTGGTGCGGCGACGTGCATTATTGATGTACGTACCATCTAGTAGAATACTATGTCCAATGAAAATATGTACGGATGAGATGTTGTCGGGTAGATGTTGAATGGGTGACCTATGTATAGCGAAACCATGCGTATCAGCGGCGATATAATTCCGAGCGAGGTGATGTACTCGAGTAGTCGAGTGTTTCTGTCTTGCACTGGTACTGGTTGTCGTACTACGAATATGCACAACGAACATATCACTGCGGTCACTCGATGAAGTGCGACATCGGCCATTGCCGCTGAATCCCGCGGCGCAGTCAAGCGCGCAATGGCTCGCTGTGCAGCCAGCTCTCTCTCCCTCCTCGTCCTCCTCGCTGTCCTCCCCGCCCTTCACCTCCCCTCGGCGACGCCTCATATACCCACGAACGCCAAGGCTCTCTCCCAGCGAAAGCGCGAGCAATGGCGACCACCGGCGGCCTCTCCCGTCGCCGCGTTCCTAACGCCTCTGGCTCTTCCACCGGGAACGACGAGGACGGCGCATCGCCCACAACACCCACCGGGAACGGTGGCAGCCTCGCCAATCATAGTCCCGTCCACTCTGTGTCGCACGCAGGCACCGCGTTCGAGGGCGGCAGCAAAATCGCGTACGATCCCCGCGACCTCGAGAATGCGGACGAGGATCGGCGCCAGGGCGGCCATGCACCGAAGCTTACCATCATGGAAGAGGTCCTGCTGCTCGGGTTGAAAGATAAGCAGGTGAGTGTGTCTTTGCACTGCTGTACCCTGTTCGTTGCGGTGCGGTTGTGTTATGCTGCGCGGGAGCGTCCTTCGTACCGGTACCTGTCCCTTCACTTGCGATGCCTTCCACGTCCAACCTGCGGCTCGCCATACCCACTCGGGTACGCCTTTTCACCTTCCCATCCGGTTCCTCTCTTTTAATCCGCACCGGCTAGCGGGGGACTTTGTGCCGAACTTCGGCATTTCTCTGGTAGCAGACTCCGTGCGGCGCCATTCATGTGGTGGACCAGGCATCTTTGTTCGTAGTCAGAGGCCTTCATCTGTCACACTACACAAACTCCAAACTAAGGCAGCCGCCTTGTTTCGTGATTCGGAACCCGACTAATACCTCATACCAGGGCTATCTCTCATTTTGGAACGATAACATTTCATACGCACTCCGAGGATGCATTCTCATCGAACTCGCGCTCCGGCGACGAATAGCACTCGTGAAGGATCCCAACCGAAGACACCTACCACCGTCCGAGCGCATTGTCGAGGTGATCGACGAGCGGCAAACGGGGGAGACGCTGTTGGACGAGACGCTAAAGATGATGAAGGCACAAGAGGAGGTGGAGCGGATGTCTGTGAATACATGGATAGACCTCCTCAGCGGTGAGTCTCGCTCGCACATCTTGCTGGAGGGCGTGCCCGCGCCGGACCGCGGACTCACGCGACGCAGGCTGACGGTCCCCTTGCTTGTCCAATATGCCAGGCGAGACGTGGAACGTGATGAAGATCGGATTCCAGCTCAAGCAAGTCCGGGAACGGCTAGCGAAGGGACTCGTCGACAAGGGCGTCCTGCGCACGGAGAAGCGCAACTTCCTGCTCTTCGACATGGCGACGCATCCCGTAGCAGACGTACGCACGAAGGAGGTGATCGTTGCGCGCGTCGTGGCCCTTCTCACAGCGACAACGTCTGCCGTCCCGGCGAGCGCGCTGCAGAAAGAGGGCACGCAGGCGCGTCACGCACGGGCGGTATGCCTGGTATGTGCCGCGTACGCGGCGAGCGTGCTCGACAACGCGTTCGGGCGGCTGTCGTACGAGGAGCGCGAGGCGGCGTTCCAGCGGTGCGACGACATCCTCGCCGAGTTCGCGTGCTGGCCGTTCGGCTCGGCCACGGCGGCGTCCAGCAAGGGGGGCCCGACGCGCAAGCGCGAGGCATCGCGGATCGGGATGGGCAGCGTCGGCGGGGTGAGCGGGCGCGAAGCCGTGCTCGGGCTCGTGCACGAGGCGCGGAGGGAGATGCAGGGCGAGGAGGATCTGTGTTTCGAACTCGTGGCGGGCGTGCTGGAGGTGCTGTCGAAGCTCGACTCGTTGTTGCTCTAGGTGCTCTTGTCTCTGTTGCATATTGCATATTTGTATGGATCCGGCATTGGCTTTTTCTGCAACTATTGTTTTTGATTCAGTATGCGGCGCTGCCTATAGCTGGAAAGTTTCGCTGGAGCTAGCGCGCGATGAGGTTCGTGGAGACGCTAGGCTCGGTCTTCGATGTATCAGACCGGGAACTGGCTTTCACTCTGGTACACCTCTCGCGCCTGAGTTCGTCGTCCCTGAACAGATTCTGGGTGCCCTTCAACCATGTCTGCCCCAGTGGCGAACTCCACGAGTGTGCGCCGTGCGGAGGAGGGACGATGGCCCCGGGAATGCCGACGGGCGCCGAACGCAGGGGACAAGTCGATCTTGACTCGAGCGCGCTCCTCCACATAACTTATTCCACTTTCCTCCCTCATACATACTCCCATCCGCCTCCATCTATTCCCACACACTTCCTTACCTTCTCGCGACCTTGCCCCACGATCCTTCTGACTCACTGCAGTCATGAGCGGTACGCATCCTCCCCGATCGCCCGAACATCCGCGAGACTAACTGCCATCGCCAGTGAGCGTCGTACTTGGAACGCAATGGGGAGACGAGGGGAAGGGGAAGCTCGTCGACATCCTCGCTGCTGATGCCGACATATGCGCCCGCTGCGCGGGCGGGAACAACGCTGGCCATACCATCGTCGTGCCTATGGGACCGGAGAACGTACCAACCCATTTCGCGTTCCATCTCCTGCCCAGTGGTAAGTTGCGCGATCTTCTCTCCGCGTGATCTTGGTATTGATCTTTCGTCTTTTGTGAGGCCTGGTCAATCCAAAGTGCACGGGCTTGATCGGCAACGGCGTCGTCGTACATTTACCGTCTTTCTTCGAGGAGCTGGATGCGTTACAGGCCCAAGGTGCGCCCCCATTTCCGTTGTATCCCGTCTCTATATAACGCTACCGTCGCCCTCAGGTCTCGATTGCACCGGTCGGTTGTTCGTTTCCGATCGTGCCCACCTCGTCTTCGACTTCCACCAAATCGTCGATGGCCTGAAGGAGGCCGAGTTGGGCGGTAAGAGGTGAGTATCGTTCCGATCGCCGATTGCATACGCTTGACGACCGCGCTCGACATAGTATCGGTACCACCAAGAGGGGTATTGGCCCAGCCTACTCCGGCAAGGCCTCGCGCTCAGGCCTTCGCGTCCACCACCTCTTCGACCACGAGACTTTTGCAGCCAAGTTCCGCAAAGTTGTTGAAGGCCGCTTCAAGCGCTACGGCCACTTCGAGTACGACACGGAGGGCGAGATCGTCCGCTACAAGGTGCGTGTCACAGCATCGTCCCTGCCCCGTGTTCTTGCTCATCCATATCTCTGCTCCTCGTCGCAATGCAGGCCCTCGCTGAACGGTTACGTCCCTACGTGATCGACAGTGTCACGTACATACACCGCGCGATCGCTGATGGCAAAAGGATTCTGGCCGAAGGCGCGAACGCGCTGATGCTCGATATTGACTTCGGCACCTACCCCTTCGTCACGTCCTCGTCGACCGCCATTGGTGGTGTTTGCACGGGCCTCGGAATACCGCCAAAGAAGATCGGGACCGTCGTCGGTGTCATGAAGGCCTACACGACGCGCGTTGGCGGTGGCCCCTTCCCGTCTGAACAACTCAATGTAGGCCATCTCTCGAGATACTATGCTACCTTGCCCTGACGCGTCGAAAATGATAGGATATCGGCGTCCACCTTCAGGAGGTCGGGCGCGAGTGGGGCGTCACGACAGGCCGGAGGCGGCGCTGTGGGTGGCTCGATCTCGTCGTCATGAAGCACTCCTGCTTGATCAACGGTTACGACGTGCTGAACCTCACCAAGCTCGACATCTTGGATGACCTCGCGGAGATCAAGGTTGCGGTTAAGTACACTCTCGATGGGAAGGAGCTCGATGGGTTCCCTGGTACGTCTATCGTTCAGTGCTGTTATTGATTTGTGCTCATCCGTCGTATGCAGCTGACCTGGAACTCCTCGCCAAGGTTGAGGTCGTCTATGTTGTGTTGCCGGGCTGGAAGACGTCGATCGTGTCGGCGAGGGCATATGACGAGCTCCCGGACAATTGCAAGAAGTATATCGTCTTCATAGAGCACTTCCTAGGGGTGCCGATAGGGTGGATCGGCGTCGGTCCGGGCCGGGAAAGCATGTTAAAGAAGGAACTCAAATAGTGTAGGGTACCCAGTAATCAAGGCGAACATTGTACAATCTGACAAAACCGGGTTTGACGAGTTTCTGCCGGGTGGCGGTGAGCTGGCGTGAGCGTGGCCGACAAGAATGAGAACGTCTGGAAAGCCTATCAGTAAATCGACATCGCATCTAATATGGCCTAATGCACCTCAAACATCTAACACATCCTAACTCACCTATGAAGCTGACACATCTATATAGCTCACTCAGTTTGACGTGTACAGTGGACACCCATCATTGTACCCCATTTTTGTTGAAAGGTTGGGTAGGGGGCGACGACGATGAGGCGAGTGTTAGCGAGCCGAGGAGGAGGAGTCCCCCTAGGTGACAGAGGGCGAAGGGCAGGCAACAGCTGTGTTGAGATACAACAGTGCACCTGTTTCACTCTCTTATAGAGCTCATCAGGCCTGACTTAGGTAATACAGAGCTTAACGTCTGCACCAAATGCGCACCATGCAATTGGTTGGTTTATACTTAGCAAAGAAGCTTGCACCGGACAGAAGGCGAAGCATGCATCGGACTAGGTCAGCACAACAACTCAGCGGGCCCCGACTCTATGATGTTTTCGCCTCAGCCGCATCCGCCCTAAGGCGGTACCGTCCGTAGTTACTAACTTCATGGCCAGGCAGTCACTGAGGCGAAGGCGGAGCTAACACGGTCCGCCTTAGCCCGAGGGCCAAAGCGGACCAGTCCAACGCGGTCAACTGGACAATGCGGTATCTCCACGTGATAGCGCATTATAGGGGATTTCGTTCATTTGGGTTCCTTTGAGGGAGGGGTCCTATGTCCCGATTAGGAAGGTGACCTGTCTCAATCAGGAAGGTGGTAAGGTATCACGTGATGTTAGCCTCCTCCCTGTACACTAGCCTTCCTCCATAGTGTAGTGTATGACAGTGGTGTGCTGCAGCACATCACTGACAAGTGACTCAGGAAGAGCATACATGATGGCGGTGACGCGCTACAGCGCATGAACGCCATGGTGAGTACACACGATGGCGGTGACGCGCCGTAGCGCGTGAACGCCACGCTCAAGTGTGCTGTATACAGAGTTGTGATGGTCGCGCGCAAGTGCGCGCGACCGCCAACGTGTCTCACTGGCCCACCAAAGTCGATGGCGGTGACGCGTTCCAGCGCGCGACCGTCACAGCATGCAAGGTACATGCTATGGTCCCCAACGTACATGCATGTCATGTCAGCGTGGACAGTACATGCATGCTTTGGCGGTCATGCGCACTTGCGCGCGACCGCCAGAGGTGCAAGTGCACTGCCCAAAGTCATGGCGGTGACGCGCTGCGGCGCGCGACTGTCATGGCATCTACCATATGATACATGCATGTATTAGAGGTGACCAACACCCCAGTTGACACATCGCAGCAACCAATATACATTTTGTGTGCATTTTGCACGATCAGTACAGTACGAGTAGTATATACAAGATGCGGTGGATGGCGGAGCAGCGAGGTAGGTACAACAACAGCAAGACAATGCAATTTTGGGCCAGAAAGGCCAGCGATAGTTGACAAGCAGCCACGGGAGAGGATGAAGGGACAGAAACGCACCAGATAGCAGCTGCATATCTGATGCCCCCACTTACGCCGTGTCGTCGTCCTCTTCCTCCTCCTGCTCGACGTCGTCGTCCACCTCCCCTTCGCCATCCTCATCGTCAGCATGGCCGGCGTGGTCGTCACCCTCAGACTCAGACTCCAGCTCACTGTTGTTCGCATCCTCGCTTCCCTGAAGGTCGGACACAGGTCAGCAGAGCATATTGAGACACGAACCACAAGAGGT
>KE504250.1:40712-74619 GCA_000344655.2 Fomitopsis schrenkii | reverse complement strand
CACGCCCGCTCCGTCGCCCATGTCTTCACCTCCGGCTGCGTCTGGCCGCCCTCGTACCCGATCATCCGCCGCGGGTCCGTGATGACGTCCCGTGGGCCGTACCTGTGGGCGTAGTCGTCGAGCAGCCGGCGTGTGAAGCGGGCGGGACAGGTGCCCGACTCCATGTGGAGGAGGAGAGCGGCGCCAGAGATAAACGTCCTGTTGCAGCTTTGCCCGGGGCAACGGATATTTGCTGAGGCGTGCACGCCGGAGCGCAGATGGCTCCTGAGATTGTTCTCGTTGTTGAAGAGGCGTCGGCAGTCGGGACAGTAGTGGTGGCACTGCCGGTTATGCTCGTGCAGGCCAATCTGGTTCGTGAAAAGCTGCCAGAAGGGATGTCAACACCGCATATAGAGACTCGACTGGAGGGAGGGGACGTTCGGGTGGGGAATGAAGGCGTCGAAGGACTGGGAACTGGACGTACCTTACGACAGACGGCACAGTAGTAATGCTCCTCTTCGTAGTGCTCATCTAGCTCGTCCTGGTCGTCGAAGTGCTCGTTGCAGTCTTGACAGTAGTTGTGCCTTGGAGAGGCGACCCAGTGCTGCTTGAGCTGGTAGAACGTCGCGAAGTCCTTTCGCAGAGGGAGCAGATGTTGTGTGCACCAGAGTTCTGCTCGTGCTGTTCAAGGGCATGTTCGTTAGGGAAGAAACGGGCGCAGCGATCGCAATACTCCATCTCGAGTTTGTTGAAGGGATAGACTCAGATGGAGAAAGGCAAGCTAAGGCCCTTGTGCTATCGACGCAGCTGGCGCGAGTGTCACATTGAGTCACGCTCGCGATATGTCACATGGCCCTCCTGCCGCAGCTCCCTGTTTATGCACTCGTCTTATCCCTCTAGCAATTCCACCGATGTTCGACTTCAAGTCATTGCAATCGCAGGCTTACCCCTCGTCTGTTACGACCGTTCAACCTTATAGTTCTGCCATGTAAGCTAGCCAATTCAATGTTGTGATAACGAGGAGTCACTTCGAGTCAAGGGGTCGGTAAGCGTGGCCGCAGTGGTATCGGCACCCTACCTGTTAAGACGTGACTTATCATTCTTACAGAGTCAGACTTCTGCCTGACGCACATCATAACGACGATGTCTATAGCATGATGCCGTGTCGGATCCGATGTTGATTCGGAGAGAAGGGGCAATGTAATAGGCGAGGGTCGTACGTACACGGGGAGGAAAGGCCAACGAACTCACTGCAAGCGACCATGCGAAGAACCTCTTTACAATCTACGGCCCCGAGACGTCACAAGTCAGACTCACACTGGCAATCCTCCGGGGCAAGCAGAGCGCGCAGGCATACGCCTGCCTCTACTCATATAAGGATGCCACTTTTCGTGAGCAGGGACCCTCACTTTCGCATCCCTTTTGCTCACCTATCATGACAGATACTTCTCTCACTTTGCTGGGAACGCTCGCAATCCTGCTGCTCTCCCTATACTACGTTTTCACTAGAAGACGTGTCGCAGACGGCCTGCCCCCTGGGCCCCAACCTCTACCTCTCATCGGAAATGTTCACCAGATACCGTCTCAGCACACAGAGTTGACGTTTGCTAAATGGTCCCCCAAATATGGTGAGTTGCCAGTCCCTCTGAATGGCCTCCTGCTAAGCACCTATAGGCGACCTCATCTTCGTTCGGATGATTACGAGGCCGACCCTCATCATCAACTCCATTGAAGCTGCACGAGACCTCCTCGACAAGCGAAGCAGAATCTACTCCGGGAGACTGTGGTCCACTATCATCGGCGACATGTACGTACACGCGTTTTGTTTGCAATGGCACCTCTGACACTGTGAATCGACATGTAGACTAGGATGGGGCCCATCCCTACCGGTTTTCCCGCTGGGTGACCGCCTACGGAAGCAGCGCCGCTGGGTCCACGAGTCGTTCTACGACAAGGCAGCTTTGGACGCAGCGGAACCGATACAGTTGCGCGAAGCAGGAGTACTGCTGTCCGGTCTCCTCGATAGCCCGCACCGCTATGAGGAACATCTGAAACAGCACGTATTTCCCGGGTTGCTTGTCCCTGCGTTTCTCTGATTCGGGGCGCATCCGCAGATTCACCCGGTCTATCATGCTGGAACTCATCTATGGGCACACAGTCACGTCGCCTGACGATAGGTACCTGCAGATCGCCGACGGGGCACTCAAAGGTTCCGATGATGTCGCTGGCGCAGGCATCAACATCATTGAATTCGTACCTTTGCGTGAGTGATGGTTCTCAGAGGTTCCTCAAAACAGCCAGCTAAGGTTCCTTGGTTCGACAGTCCGCCATGCTCCGTATTGGATTCTGGGACGAGGTATCAAGCAGCTTCTGGAGAGCACGCGGCTGATGGTAGAGGCTGCCCACACCGAGCCTTACAAGCTTGTAGAGGATGCTATGGTGCGCCTGCCACTTCGTTCTAGCGCGATCGGGCCGTACTCTTATTGTATCTACTCAGGCTGCGGGCGAGAACAAGTACTCGATGGTCCGATCTCTAATCGAAGAGTACACAGCCAAGGGCACCCTCGTGGAAGAGAAGCGCGACATAATGAGTGGAGCTGCCATGAGCTATCTCGGTGAGGACGCTCCCCGCTTGTCGTGGCTCTCTCACTCATTCACGCCCATGCATAACAGCTGGAGTCGATACGGTGAATATATCGACTTGGACGCTATACGGTTACTCATGTCGTTCATCGTTCCGCAGACTAATGCCACCTTGATCACCTTCATGCTAGCGATTGTCCTGCATCCGCGGGTCCTCGAAAAAGCCCAGGAAGAGATGGACCGCGTCGTCGGTCTAGACCGTCTCCCAACCCGTGACGACCGCGACTCGCTTCCTTACTTGGAGTGTGTGTTACAGGAGGTCTATCGGTGAGCCCCTCCCCTTCTGTCACTCACGAGCCACTCTGATCAAGGTTGAGATGGCATGCTCCGATCCCCTTAGGTCAGTAGGCTCGTTATCGCAAACATACACTCAGTAGGTGACGACCCTTGCGTAGGTTTACCTCACCTGCTCGACGACGATGACTCCTACCGGGGATACCGCATCCCCAAGGGTACGATGGTAATGGCTAACCTATGGTATGCCTTTCCTAAATCCCCCTTACTGTTCATTCAACGGAGCGGACTACGTCTGCACAGGTTCATGACACGCGACACCTCGCTCTACGGATCAGATCCCGACGACTTCCGCCCCGAGCGCTTTGCGGACCTCTCGCCTGACGAGGCCAAACGTCTCGACCCACGAAACATTGTCTTCGGTTATGGCCGCCGGTGAGTCTCCTTCGCGTTGCTTGCTACGTCGTGCACCTTACTGACCATTCATTGCTGGCCGTCAATCAGGATATGCCCAGGACGCCGGTTTGCGGATTCGAGCATCTGGCTCGCCATCGCCAACATCTTGGCAGTGTTCGATATCCGCAAGGAGCGCGATGATGGGGGCCGTGAGATTGAACCGGTGGTGGAGTTCACGTCCGGAGCCGTCAGGTGTGTTGCCCGTGCGCTGGCTTGCTATGGGAATTGACGGGAACACGCACTAGTCATCCGCATGAATTCAAGTGCCGTATCACGCCAAGGCGTGGACGTGCCGTACAGCTAGTACGGAGCCTCTCATAGTTTGTAGAGATGATGATGTCGCACAGACAGACCATCAAGATGGGCGTGCAACAGGCGGTGATGCACGTTTGCAGTTTATGGACCATCCTGCATGGTATACTACAGCTATACACACACATCACACTCAACTCAATAATGAGAAGATGATTCTTGCTCTATGCAACTCCCCGCGGTACCATCTTCGTCATCCGTTATCTCGGAAGAAGGCTCTTGGGAGTTGAGGCCTCAAGGCCTCAAGGGCCGCCGCGGTACCTGTCGGGACGCAGTCAGCATCGGTTCATCCCTCCCTACTTGTATCCTCCTTGCAGGAGTTGAGACAAATTGTTGCATAACGGCTACGAGTACAATTCATACGCGAATACAGAACACACAATGCCATTCTCGTAGTCGGTGGTAAGCACGCGCGAAGCGAAACAGGACTGTATATGAAGACGGCAGCTGCCGGGCCAACACCTCAGAGATCGACACAGCTGTCTAGTATGAGTTGCCTGGCCTTCTCAGAGCGCGGTAAGATATCGCATGGGAATGGCTTTGGATGGCTGTATGATTGAATCACTAAACCAGTCGTGTTTCTGTCAACAATCAGAGCAGCGTACCTGACAATCCCAGAAGTGTAGTCGAGGCGCGGTGTGATCTCCACTCCATCTTCGCCTCTGGCCTTCCTGATGTTCATGGTGGCGATGAGTGTGGCAAGGACTAGCCAGACATTGTTGTCCGCCAGGAACTGGCCCGGGCACACCCTGGGGAGGATGTCAGACATCAAATTGTACCTGTAGAATATGAGCCTTACCTCCTACCAAACCCGAACACAACCTTCTTTGGGTCCAACACTTCGGCTTCTTTATCGAAGCCCAGGAACCTCTCTGGACGGAACGCCTCGGGATCGGGATAGAGTTCGGGGTCGCGCATCATGCCCCTTAGAATTCCATTGAGGTGAGTGACACATGCGTATCCTTGTGCTTTCATGCGCACCATATATTCGGAACGACATTGCAACCCTTAGGGATTTGATATCCGCGGAAAACATCGTCTTGTGTGGACTGATGCGTAACACCTTTACCAACGATTAGCTCCATGGCCACGCTCACTTCTGGTAGAACGCACCAAGAGGAACTGGCGGGAAGAAGCTACACAGCGATGGTGAGAGGTCTTCGCAAGTGTGCAAGATAGAACAGAAAACATACCGATAAACCTCTCGTACGACACACTCAAGATAAGGAAGTGATGGCCTGTCTTCGTAGTCCGGAAGGCGGCTGTCCCCTATGATAAGGTCGATTTCTTCCTGCGCTTTCTTGAGAATCTCAGGATGCATCATCGTCTCGAAAATGAAGACGAGAATTGCTGTGAGCGTCTGGGTGATAGGAGTCAGTATGGTCTTGGTGCTCAAGGTGAGAGCACCTCTTTGTCTCACTTACCGTATCGGTTCCTCCTATGGGAGCATACACAGAGTTAATGGAGACAATTCCAACGCTTTGTGGACTCTACTCACCAACGTAGAGAAGGCCAGCAGCGCCTTTGATCTGATACTCTATGTCACCAGTCAGTGAGCCATTCTCGAGGTAGTCTTCAATTGCATTCTTGGCCAGAGATGGCTTCGCAATCCCTTGAACCTGGTATGTGCGGTGTCAACCCACACTGATTCTCGTTGAGAAGTATTATGTAGATACACACCATCTCGCGCCGTACTTGGTCATATGGGATGTCTTCTACGGCACGTATCGCTTGCCTCGAACGTTCAGCAGTCACTTTGAATCCCATTCCTGGAAGCCATGCCGGTAGGAAGCGCACTCGTGACAAGTCAGCCGCAACGGCTATACTAAAGTGATAGTAAAGCTCACAACTTGGGAACAAATCAACTAGAGCACCGCCCGAACCGGCCCCCTCCAGTGATTCACTGACACCCCTCTCGACCAATCTGATGAAGTCGTCGTCGAGCGTGGCGATAGTGCGACCATACCCAAGCTCAAAGATAACTGCGACAACGTAACTATCGGCAAGATCAGCGCAAAAAGAAGAGTAGTTCCATCAAGGATACTCGCCGCTTCATGTGAAACCTGAAGTCGGCCGGGTTTTGGAGAAGATCAAGCAAGAGCCTGTGAGACTCTCTCCGTTGAATTGGCTGAGCTTTATTAATTGACTTTCTGGAGATGATCGTGTGCTGCATCCATTTCCTCTGCAATTTCCACATGTCGTTGTACGGCATCCAGGGCATTCCGGCCGTCCATTCGATCCTGAGTAAGAAGAATCACGGTGCGTTCAGTAGGTGTGCCTGGGCCCGGTAATTATACGCCGGTTTCTTACAGATCGTTGAGGTACGTGAAAGGCGGCCTCTCGGAGTATATGGCCCCTCGCTTCTCCATGATCTCAGCCGCATCCCGCGCGGAGTTGAGAATGATCACGGGCTGGTGTGCAAACTTGGCATAGACGATGTCACCTGAATTAATGAAAGACCATAGCATTCATACACCATGTAAGTGGAAGAGTGACTACTCACCGTATTGCGCTGCCCACTCAGTGAACTTTATGTGCTGATACAGGGGAGGCAGCTGGTGGAGGTTACCGATAACCGGTAGCGGACGCGGCCCGGGAGGTACGTTTTGCTCGCGAAGTCCAGAGAAAAGGTAGTAAACCAGTAAGAACACGACAGCAGCAGCTAGGGCGGGTAGAATACCCATAGGAGACAAGATGTATGTCGACAGCATCGTAGCACTCTATGGTCTTCTGAGGCCTGCCTCACGTCCGCAAACCACAAGAGCGAGGGTGTAACTGGCTAGTTGCCGCTGTCAACATGCACGCATTAAGTATACCAACACGGCAGTTGTTTTAGGCATCCGTACCACTGTCGAAAACAGCCGCGTGTACTGCTGTATCTGACATGTGTCAGCCACGGTGTCGGGTACGTCAATTGCTTCCCAAGCCTGTTGGAGTACCGTAACGAGTGGAACAGGAGAGAAGACGGTCAATTTTGGGGTTCGAGCATGCGAAGAACACGTCCCGCAGTTCTAGGAGAAACCCTCACCACATCTAGCTCCGGCATTCAACAACTTACATAGGTCTTTTCAGTTAGGATGAGGGCATAGATTTCCTTCTCGCTTGCGACTTGACCAACAACTGACTGATGAGGAAGTAAGTGAGCAGGCATCACTACAGCAAAACAACCACATCACCGCGGTACGTCCCTTTCGTTAACTCTCTCCGCATACGAGCGCGAGAAAGTCAGCTGGAGACAACTGGGCGGTAGGCGAAGCTGCAGCGAAGTGAACGCAATAGAATCAAGAAGTCCTCCGTGGGCTCTGAATCTTCTTGTCCCTGAATTAACCTCCTTCTACGGAGAACGGCGTGATGAACGGCCGCAATCCCAGATGAGGTGACGAGATACTATTGGGCTAGATGTGAAATCAGAAGAGATGAAAATAACGTCCGGTTACAAATCGGGAAGCTGTGACGTACCGGGCTCTGGTCAACATTGCATAGCAAGGTTTTAGATAAGGTCAATCGTCTGGCTCTTGAAATATGTCCACAAACACACATTTTGGTACACTCGTAACGGCTACATAGCAATATAACGGAATGGGTTTCAGTCGACAAAAGACAGATCAACTGCATAGCAATGATTACGCACCCGTAACCCCTCCGGCGTCACCCTAGCCATTATACTTCTACGGGGGGTCGGGTGCAAATGCAGACACCAGATCTCAGGCATGGAGACGTCCCGACGAACTGGCTGACACTCTTCAAACTCGCTTGGCTACCGTGGCTCCATGTGAAGGATGCCGGTTACTCAATGGCACCGCGAAGCATTCTTCACGATCGCATCCCATCAGCTTGGGAATTGCAAGGTCCTGAGTTGCTCAGAGAACGAGGCGCAAAAAGACACCGTACGAACCGAAGACAGCGGGGGCGGAGACGGAGACTCACTATGACAGAACCTAATGGCAACAAGGTTCATTGTACTGATCATGGGACGGGGTGCGTAAGGATTTCGAAGGCATTTGTGCGGGGCATGATGGAACATCGGAACGGGGAAGGGTGGCTATCGGTTTCTTCAGCAATCGCTCAACGTAAGTCGTAAGATCACTCGCCTTACAGAGCCTGGAACGAACGATAACGGAGGCGTTATCTCGTGTCCAACATCATCCTTCGCCTTCTGAATGTCAAACACGGCCATGATGTTGGCCATAGCCAGCCAAATGCTGCCATCGGCGAAGCGTCGACCGGGACAAATGCTGTTGCGGATACGTAACAGACAAGGAGGCACCCCGTATCAGACATGCCGCGACAGTTCGCATCACGCCATTCGGCTCACCGTCGCCCGTGACCGAACACGATGTTTCGTGGATCCAGTTGCTCTGCCTTCTCGGGGGAAAGTCCTAAAAATCGCTCTGGCTTGAACGATTCAGAATCAGGATACAATTCCCTGTCTAGAGTCAGAAGCCTGAAGAGCAGCATTATTACGAGTTTTACTTGACAGGCATTGACCAGCTCACCACAAGTTTGCGATAACCATGGATCCCTTCGGTATCCACCACCCTCGATACTCATCGTTTTCGCTCAGTGCATGCGGCACTCCAAGGGGTACGGGGCAGTGCCACCTATGTCGGGTCAGACATGTAGCAATCAAGAAAGGCAAAAGACTCACCGATAGACTTCTTGTAGGAAGGCTTCTACGTAAGGCAGTGACGGCCTGTCGGACGGGTCTGGAAGCCGGCTACTACCTACAACCCGGTGAATTTCCAGTTGCGCTTTAGCGTAGGCTTCCGGAAACAGGACCGCGCATAGAATGAAGTTGAGTAATACTGTTTTTGTCTTAGCCGGCTTGGTGAATACTAATGCCTACGTAGTATGGTCACAAAGTGCGCACCGTGTCGACACCGGCTGCATGAAGACTACTTAAGCGAGTGCAGACGAAATCTCTGCAAAGTGTGCATACCAATGTAGCTCACAGCTCCCGCACTCATAATGTCGCGGCGTTCAGCTTGCAGAGTCCCTTTTGTTGCACATTCGTCGATGAGATTCCGCACCAGTGATGGTTTGTCACCTTCGGCGGTCTGCTCAGCGACGACGGGTTTCAGGAGCCGCAAAGCTGGAGTGTGTGCAATCAGAACGTACGTACCATGACCTTTCGAACCATCTCATACGGTTTCACGTGTGCCTTCTCTATCGATACCTTGACTTTGGCTGCTTCGCGTTTGAAACTTGCGCCAGGCATCCAGCTCGGGATATGGCGCACTGCACAATGCGGCTCTTAGGCTGGAATCTGACTAAGCGCGGCAAAACACTCACGGAACGGCAAGATATCTACAACAGCTGCCCCAGGAGAGGCAACCTCTGTCGTTCCCTTGAGTGCGGCCTCGGCGTAGTGAAGGTATTCGTCGTCATCCGAGGTCACTGTGTGTCCGTATATTGACTCCATCATGAGCGACGCTGTAAGCCTAGTTATCAATCAGATCATTGGGCACGAACTAGCATAAAACTAGGATTGTACCGATGGATATGGGCTGCGTACTCGTCAGGCTTGCGGAGGAGGGATGCAAGGAGCACGCCGACTTCCCTGCGTTGTACCGCGCGGAACTTGTCAAGTGCACCTTGCGCAAACAAGACCGAATGAAGCCATCTCCGTTGTTTTCGCAGTCTCTCTCCCATCTGCTGCACGGCGAGAACATCTCCCCACCCTGATCTATGCCAGAGCCAGTGCAGTGAGTAGTAACTCCCAGGCATTGCTGCGGTTAGGTACTCACAGTTCCGATAGGAGCACGGAGGGTGGCCTGCCTGAGTACTTTGTGCTCCGCTTCTCCATCAACTCGCGAACGGCAGTCGCAGAGTTGAGGACCAACACAGGCCTGTGGAAGACCTTGAGAAATACGACATCGCCTAGACAGTGTTAGCTTATGTTCAGCTAGGGAGAACGGGAACTTCTCACCGTACTGCATACCCCATTTCGCAAAGGTCCTCTCACCGTACTGCAACGGCATTTGATGTGCGTTCCCAAGAAACGGTAGAGGCCGCGGCCCTGGAGGTAGGTGTTTCAAGCGCGATCTCTGGTATAGGAGGATGCACCAGCTGGCAGCCAATGCCATGGCCAACGATAGAACGACGTATGGCGATTCCATTGCTTCGTGTCACTGATAACGGGGCCTCGCGTCATTGTGCTAAATGCGCAGATAGTGAGACCTTACCTTCGGAGCAAGGATAATACCGCAGCCTGAGGTTCAACTTGAAAGTACGTGATATGTGATTCACCGTATAGCTAGGTTTCGCAGAGGATGACGTCTGCAACAGTAGTGGAACCTCGAATTCGACGATGTCGGTGAGAGTCTGAGAGTCTGGCCATCATTTCTGGCGTTTCCGTTCCGAATCAAATGCGGCCGCCCAGCCGACTGCCGCAAATTCTGGAGACCGAGTACTGAGGCCGATGCGCGAGGCGCCTGGAGGAACCATGACACGTACTAGCATGATGGTAGTCTGTAGAGTTCGATTCAAAGATCGTGAGCATCATACTATGCCATATGTGCACTTGACGAAGACGCCGCTGTAAGGTGCTTGTTATATTTCGCTGGAATGATTTTTGTCAAAATGCAAACCTTAGATCCGAGGCTGGTGGCTTGACTTACAGTAGTGGATTAATATTGTGCTCTCGCAACCGCTTGGTTTCGAAGGTCGGGCGTGCCGCCGGACAGTACTGAAGCTGCTTAGTTAAGCTACATACCACGCCGCTAAGATGCGATTAGTAAGCTTGAAGCCACCACGCACTAGGTCGGACCACTGAGAGCGGCTTCAGCAGAATGTAGTTTTTGTCTTGGTTACAACACATAGGACGCGTCGGTGTGGCGCATGACAGATAGGCAACTCGGCCATCGATTCAACTGCGATAACGATCCTAGGGCAGCACCATAGTGCAAGTACCGACTTGATCATATCGAGCCCTCCTGGACTGAGCCCTCAGGCGACACTAGCTCCGCGCGCTTCTCCGACCGCGGCCGAATGACACAGCCGAATGGTGCTGGATGTCTGGCGAGAAGGGTATCAAATGAATCACGGTCGATATGGTAGAGAAACGCCCAGGCTAACCTGACGAAGCCTGACAAGAAGTCTGGCGGGGGTGTGATCTCCCGCCCAATCGAGTCGCGCACCTTGCAGATATCGAAGGTCGCCGTGATACCCGCCATGGCGAGCCAGATACTACTGTCTCCTAGGAAGCGTCCGGGGCATATGCTTGAATACCGCATTGGTGAGCTCAGTGTAATACTTTGAGATTGTGTACTCACCGACGTCCATGTCCAAATATGTATTTGCGAGGATCAAGCCGCTCCATGACTTCGGGCTCGAGGTCAAGGAATCGCTCTGGTTTGAACTCGTCTGGGGCATAGTACATCTTCTCATCGCGCGACATAGCCCTACGGACATGTCAGCGAGTATCCCGTAGCACTGCTGGACACGTACCATAGATTGGGTATGATCAGCGCGCCACGAGGCATGTCATACCCATTGTATGTATCTTCCTCTGTAAGTTGATGAGGGATACTTAGTGGTACCGGTACGGCCCATCTGCACATATCCGCATCAATATTTGACTATGTGATATGTGAACCATATGAACCTGTAAACCTCCTTGAGAATGCACTCCAGGAAGGGAAGCGAATCGCGGTCATGGAGCTCTGGAAGCCTCCCAGTTCCTATGACCATGTTGATTTCCGTTTGCGCCCTCTTGTACACCTCAGGGTATCGGACCATGGCAAGGAGCCAGGCAGAGAGCATACTGACAGTCTGTTCGTCGAGTATTAGCATAGCCACTCGTATCCACAAGACCCGTACGGTTTCTGTTCCCGCTGTAATGTATGATTGGTTCACCGAGCAGGGAGTGCATATATCAACGCGTACCAGCATACACAGTTCCGACCGCACCACTCATCTCCCTTTCTTCCGCTGGCGAAAGTGGTTCGTCGGGCGATACTTCATCTAAGATTGCCGATGCGAACGACGATTTGGCTGAACCTTCGTTCTGCGTGCGAGTCAAACCTCCCAATCCAGACATCGTGCAGACAGTGGTGCGTACCATTGCTTTTACAACGGCCCTGAAAGGGCTAAGATTCATAACGTCAACCACGGGGCGCAAGCGGGTCGCGGTCTTTTTCCAGGTTAGCCCAGGCAGCCACGCGGGAACATATTTCACTGCGGTACCATCCAGATGGTTAGCACAGATCATGAACACAACGGGGCGACAGGACGCTCACGTGGGGGAAAGAAGTCGACCATCATGGAGCCTGGGTTGCCTGCGAGAAACATGCCATCAAGCGCCGAGTCTATCATGTGTATGTAGTCGTCATCGAGGGATGTCACTGTATGACCGTATCCGATCTCAAGCATGGTCGCCGCCGCGAAGCTATAAAACAACAGTATCAACGAGAATCCACTATGCGCCGACCATGATTGCACACCGTTTGATGTGAGACATGTATGCGTCGGGCTCGACCAATAGGTCAGAGAGAATTCTGCGCGTTTCGCGCTGTTGAATCGGGATGTACTCATCCAGACGACGCTTCACCTGGAAACCATGCTGGAACCACTTGCGGTGGCGCTTCCATCGATCAGTGTTTGGCATGAAAGCTAAATTCCAAGAGAAGCCACCGCTGGAATAATAGGTGCATAAGAATATGTTGCTCAAAGGCTGATTGAAAATATACGTGCAGTTCGCAAAGAAACGTGAAGAGTGGCCGACCGGAGTACTTTGCGCCGCGTTTCTCCATGAGCACTCGTGCAGCCGCGGCGGAGTTAACTATGAGCACGTCGTTCGCTACGAATCGCGCATATACGACGTCGCCTAGCACATATGACAAGTTAATCGAATATGCAGACGTGAAGATAAATGACACTCACCGTATCTCCGACCCCATTCCGAGAACGTGTCTTGTTGGTAGTCGTCAGAGATCTGATGCAGGTTACCTATGAGTGGCAGTCCAGGCGGCCCTGGAGGAAGGCGTAGACCGCGAGACTTGTGCCGGATGAAGAAGAGACGACAGACGAGAACCAGCAGCGCAAATTCAGCCAGTCGCAGATACATGATCCCTGAAGACTACGCTGGGCACTGGGGCTCACCGTTTTCACAGAGTAGTCTATGTTTTAGCTCTGAGTCCGTCGAACGGAAGGTGCGGCCGTTGTGTGACATCTCATGACCTACTCCGAGTTCATCTCTAATCAGGCACCGTTCCTGGTGGGAGTGAGCGTGTCTTCGTTGGCTTAAAACCTCCCGGCGAGGGTTGGAAGGGCGAGGGTTCAGCCAGTACGCAGCGGGTGCAGTATCCTACCATGAATCATTGTATCCGGAATGCGGCTCACTGAGAAGTGTGATTCATTGGTATCGCTGGGAGCCGAGTGCCTGCCGGTACATGACACCGTCTTCGCGCCTTGAGCGGCATGAGAAGAGGGTCATGAGCCCGGGTATTGGAGCGGAGTGTACGTCCCTGTCAGACAAGCGTCAGATACGCCTTCGCTGCAGGGGCGGCGGCGCCAAACATATTGAGCATGAGGCTACTAGAAATCTCCGAGAAGGTATGCGCCAGAGCCTTCATGTAGTACGAAAGTGGTACCAAGGCTGTTGACAATGAAGCGGCGTTGACACGTTGACATGTCACACGTCACACTCCATGTCACTGACGGTAACTCCGAGTCACATCGCCATCAGTACCGTCACATAGTCACATACTCACTTGCGCTACTCTCCTGATCCTTGCTTTATCACTGTGCTTTAGTTAAGCCGTCAAGGAGACCGTTCAGTCGGGTGCTGAGATGCGCCTTGGTATATTCGACTCGGCTGCGTCATGAGTTCACCGCGGAACAACAGGGCGCTCTCGAGGCTCCACTGGGGCCAGTGGCATAGTATTTTCCTACGTACCTTTTTTTAAATTTTTGTATCCATTTAACGTCTTCGAGGGCAAGGCCCTATGTAGACGCGACTCGTACAGGGGGGGTGTTAGCTACTGTGGGGGTACGGGCAGTGTCAGACTGAGTAAGCGTTTACGTACCTTTGTACGCTGACACGGTGTAGACGGAAGCTCAATTGCTGTCTTCCCCGAAGCGAAGAGAGCAATCTGACACTGGTCCCCGACACGTGTGAGATTCCAGCCCCACGGCTCCTGCTATAAGTCAACAGCACCGTTGCGGCACTATCTTATGCGATTGTTGGTACTAGGTCGCCCCCTCGACCCAGGTATGACTCTCATTCATAGTGTCGCGAGTCTCGCGGGACATTATGCTGTCGTTGCAGTATGCTTGTACATTCTATACGCTCTTCACGCTCGGACGTCTCAGCTGAAACATCTCCCGCCCGGTCCCAAACGTGTCCCTTTATTCGGAAACACTCTTCAACTCCCCCAAATTGACCAACACATCAAAATGCAAGAATGGTCACATCGATATGGTACGTGACTCAATAACTCAGTGAATCCTACGCTCATACATCCTCGATTCTAGGCGATGTAGTGTATGCGGAGTTCTTCGGTAAACCAGCTCTGATTCTCAGCTCTGCGAAGGCGGCGGTTGAGCTTGCTGGGAAGCGTAGCGCCAAGTACTCTGATAGGCCACCTTTCCCGTATTTCAACGAGCTGTGCGTAATCTGCTAGCATCATGTCATTGGCTGACAAGGGTTCTCTAGTTTAGGATGGACAGGGAACATAGGGTTCAGCCCTTACAATGAGAGGTGGAAACGCATGCGACGATGGTACCAGGGCGCATTCATCGCTCGCTCTGCTGTAGCAAGTTATCACCCAATACAGCGCCGCGAAGCTCGCAAGCTATTGTCTCACTTTGCTCAAGATCCTGGTGTGTCGGATTTTGCACTCAAGCTCAAACGGTAAGTCAAGTCATTAGCGGTCACTGCTCTTGCTCAAATATTGTGTACGAAGTTACACAGTAGCAATCATATTCGAGGTCGGCTATGGGCACACTGTTTCTTCTTCTGAAGACGACGAGTTCATGAGGCCTGTGGAAGATGGTATCAGAATGTGCCTCGTGGGTGGTAGTAATGGCGCGTCGCTGTACGACATCCTCCCTGTTCGTAAGCATCACAGATCTCGATTGCAAGGCGACGGTTGTTATTTATCTGCACACAACAGTGCGTTATATTCCAGATTGGATGCCCGGAATGCAGTTCAAGCGCACAGCCAAGATCGCCAGGAAGGCAGTCCAAGATTTGGAGGATATACCCTACATGCTCGTCAAACGTTCGGTGGTAGGTACTAGTACTGCACACCTTGGCTTTGAGCTGAAGCAGTCCATAGGAAACCGGCTCTGCGAAACCATCCTTCATGGCAAGCATGATGAAGGAGTGTGCAAGTGCCGGAATGTCCTCGGAGGAAGACACGCGCGATATCAAGGGCGCTGCTGGAACACTCTATGCTGGTACGTTTCTGTCTAATCTCTGAGACGGCCAAGATAACAACCATCTTCACAGCTGCAACGGATACGGTGAGTGTTCCGAACATAGCGAACCCGGTCAAGTGCTCTCACGTGTCTACTGATATCACTAGTCGTTGACGAGCCTGTTGACATTTGTACTCGCCATGACTCAACATCCTGAGATCTTCGTAAAGGCTCAGGAAGAGATGTTTCGGGTCGTCGGCGACGCACGTCTCCCCGATTTTGATGACCAAGCTTCACTTCCTTATCTTGCGTGTATCATTCGTGAGGTTTATCGGTATGAATGCTCTAATCTCGTGCTGTACAAACCAGCTAACCATAGTGTCAGGTGGTGTCCTTCCGTTGCAAGTGGGAATAGGTGCTCCTCATGACATTTAGGTGCTGACACGGTACATTTGCTAGCGTTGCCGCACCAAACCACGGAGGAAGATGTGTACCGCGGTTACTACATCCCTAAGGGAACATCAGTAATCCCAAATTACTGGTACAAAAATGCAGTTGTGGCTGTCGTAGCCTCTCATCTGTGTACAGGGCCATGTTCCGTGATCCAGACGTCTACCCTGAGCCAGACGCCTTCATCCCAGAGCGATTCCTCGAACTTCACGAAGCTCCTGATCGAGAGCTGAGGGACCCCAAGAAGATCGTGTTCGGGTTCGGACGCAGGTGTGTTTTTTGCTATCGTTCTGTATTCACGTTTTCCCACACTGTCGTGGCGATAGAATCTGCCCGGGACGATACTTCGCCGATGACAATATCTGGCTGGCGGCTGCGAGCATTGTAGCGACCATGAATATCAGTAAAGCCCGCGACGAGAATGGCCAAGAAATAACCCCTACCCTGAGAGTCTTATCTGGAACTATCCTGTATGTCTTCCTTCCAGGTTCATATGTCCACCACCGTTTACGCTGTCCGAAGTCGTCCAGCGCCTTTCTTATGCGACATTCGCCCTCGCTCGGAGAACGCTATCCAGCTTATCTACAGGGATCTCCTGGAGGAAATGCAGGGTGCCCAGTGATCCTGCCGTCAAAGGGGTCAAGGCGTACATACATACCATTGGATAAGGCGGTCACTTGAACAGGATTCGTGGTGCGCGTTGCGTATCGCGCCACGATACCGTCTCCGTAGTACACGCATTGTTGTGCTACAAGCAAAAGCCAGAAAGTCTTGAATTTTTGACGTGATGTATACAGCCCATTCGCCATAGCGTGTGCCAGACTGAAAGGCGCGCACTGAATCGTATGAAGCACAGATTGATCACCAGTAAACTTTAGACTACCGTTACTACGCATGAACTGGTGCTTCCCTGTGCCGTAGGCGCTAGCTTCGTATCATGTCTGCCTTGAGTCTCTGCACTTTCGTGTGGTAGATCCTCTGTGTTGCTGAGCTCGCGCACGAGGTCTGCTATTTCCGTTGACCGCGGTGACAGACGGCACCTAAACGGTTTCGGGTGACTGGTCCGGTATGTCAGCATACTCAGGCTGAGCTTGTAGTCAGCAAACGACTACGCGCCTTATGGCCCCGAATACGAACTCTGCGTCAGGGTTTATCTCCTTCCCTTGAACGTTGCGAGCATGCATGCAATTGCAAGCCAGATAGAGAAGTCAGCCAATTGGCGACCTGGACAGAGCCCGACGTGCCAATCCAATTGAGAAGAATTAACCCCCGATCAATGTCAGCACACATACCGTCTTCCGAAGCCAAAGATGATCTCGCGGGGGTCGGTCTTCTCGAGTGTCCTAGTGTCCATGTCGAGATACCTCTCAGGGAGAAACTTGTCAGGATCAACGTAGTTGTCTGGGTCTCGCGCAATGTAAACTCTAAATCGCAACGGTACAATACGGTGAGTATAGGCACATACCAGAGGGTTGCAATTATCATTGCTTGCTTTGGGACGCGATATCCGTGATAGCGGTCCTCTTCCATCACTTGATGTGGTATACCTGCATACACGGTGTGAGGGCATCATACTTGTAGTCAACTCACCACACAAACCGACGGTATCTCACCGATGGTTAACGGTGCGTTCCACCTGGTGATTCTTCTGTCAGATCCCCTTGTTTGAGCATCATTCAGGCTCACCGAAAAGTCTCTTTCACAACACATTCGATGTATGGTAAGGAGGCGCGGTCTTCAAAGTTCGGTAGTCGAGCATTTCCTATCACATTGTCAATCTCTTCCTGCGCCTTCTGACACGCCTCCGGGCTCAGTATCATGGCAAGCACAAAGGTGACCGCCGCCGTGGCAGCCTGCACATGGTGGAGTCAAGATACGAGTCAAATTGGACCTACTAGTGCTTACTGTATCTGTCTCCGCTACACCAACATCAGGTTTGAGATTTATCTCTACCGGGTATTGATATCTCACCTGCATACAAAACACTCGCCATACCCTTCATCGCACGCTCGTCCTCGGCGGTAAGGCGCCCGTTATCCATGGTTGCCTCGAGTAGGATGTGAGAAAGGACGGGCTTGCAGTCCCGTCATTCTGCAGTGTTGAGTCAGTTAAGTGATTCCATATGCAAGAGCGGCGGAAACAAACAAACCACAGCCCGCTTTGTTTTCTCGTATGGAATAGTCATTGCCTCATGCATTGAATTCCGCACTTTGAGTGCTTTCCGCTTCCATGCACTCCCCGGAAGCCAGGTAGTAGGCATGTGGCGCACTACGAGGGCAGTGAACATAAACACGGAGCACAGCAAGTCTTCTCTCCGTAACTCACATATGGGTATGAAATCAACGAGAGAAGCAGAAGGGCTGCCTGCCTCTGTCAATCGCAGTATCGCATTACTCGCCAGCGATACGAAGTCTTCGTCATGGGCAGCAATGGTGCGTCCGTACGCTATCTCGAGCATGACACCACCTTCATACCTATAATAATTATAAGCATATGCCACACTGAGAGCGACGCAAACGCATTAGGTGCTTCAAAAATGCCGGCTAAGAGTCTGACGACCTCGCGTTGCTGTATAGAATGATAACTATCAAGCTTTACTTTGTCGAGGAGTAAGGCTTGAATCCATCGACGTTGCCTGCGCCACTCGTCGTTATACTGCAATAACGGCATATTCGGAGCGAAGTCCATTCTGGATGAAAACCCATTTGTTAGTCAATCTTCGGCAACATAGATATACCGCTGATCACGTACATCTCGTGTATGAGTATTGACCGCGCTCGGTCGGAGTATATTCCACTGCGCTTCTCAAGCAGGTCTTGCGCGGCCGTCAATGAGTTGAGGACGACAGCCTCGCGGCCGAGCACTACCATGTACACAACGTCACCTACTCAGATTTGACGTCTCAACAACTGTTTTTATGAGCACAGCCGACTCATGGAAGTACCATACATCGATTTCCATTCTGTGAATGTGTGATGTAGGTACTCCATCGACAGCTGTGGTGCATTTCCGATAAGAGGCCATCGTTTGGGACCCGGCAGCAGCATGCCCCCGCGAGGGGAAAGCATACGGAGTTTTTGAATTATCGTGAAGACAACCACAATGCTCAGCGTTGATAAAACAGATATTGTGTCCATGGCGACGAGGGGATAAGCAAAGCCAGATGGTATATGACCTCGCTATTCGAGTCGTTCCAATAATCCTACCGAATTCAAAAAACGCATGATGGTCATGATAGTGTCATGTCCCTAGCTCCAGCCTTCGAATCCGAGGTCTACCATATGATAGAAGAAAGACACATGGTGTCCGTAATCGCTGATCTCTGCATTCTCTTTTGGGTGAGCGCGTACCAGGACACATAGATGCAGCACGCTTCACTTGGTAGGCCTTCTGCGTGCTCACCTCATTCGTAGTCGAATTTGCGTGGTCGTGCCTTATGCGGTTCACCCCCGAGCCCTTGGTGCCCAGGCAAGTGAGAGTTGATGATGAGCAAATGTTAAGCGCTCACACGTGGAGAGACGTAGTACGGTACGTACCCAAGTTAAAAGCAATAAAAGTTTTTGTTGATCGTCTTCATCCCACGACTCGGAGGTGTCGCAAATCTATCGGTGACACTCTTAGATGCGTCAGGAATGGCTCTTGGATTCTTGCCGGAGCAAGAGCGGCCACAGATGCAACGGCCATCTTCCAGGACGCTGGACTGAGCGGCAGTCGTATACATATGAAACAATTAAGTGAACCTTAGATCATCGTAAACAATTAGCCGTGCTTACCATCTGCTTCCGCTACTAGTATTTCTCTACCATGTATCACCGTGCGTCTTGTGTTGGCAGTGTTGCTCGCTAATGCGAGGCCGGACTTTGGTGTTGTGTCGCCGCCCGTAGGTTTTTCTCACTGGTACCTCAATCGACCTTGTTCCTAAGGCCCTGGGGGACTGTACTTCGGGTTCTACGCAAGGAACAAGCAGAATTGCCAGTAACGCGTCGTGCGCGAGCTGTGCACATCGGAAACTTTGTACATATTTGTCCGTGAGAACTAGCGAGCGTTGCCTCCTCCTGAGCCGCTGAGTTCATTCGCCCGAGACGTCGACGACTCAAAATCAACTTTTCGTTCTTATCTATGTGTTGACCAAACCGAGGACTAAAACGCAAGTCTACAATGAAAGCGAAGAAATTGTTCTGTTGCGAGCTAACTCATGTGCGTGACGTCGCACCTCAGTCTACTGCACAGACTCGGATGCTTCGTACGCTGAGGGATCTGCTGAGGTTCTACGAATTCGTCTTTTACTGGTCGAGTTGCGGACGCTAGCTTAGGGTCTGCCATGGCTGCCATCCGGACTCCCGAGCACTGTGTGGGAATGACAGCGCAACTCAACACGGCTCTGTCAGCGAGTACGTATGTCCTAAACATCTGAACCGTATATACCCATTGTCAGGCCTATCCCAGTGCATATACAAGCTCACGTCTTCTTATGTGGTTATGATGAACCGGGGTGATCGGCCTGTTGGATGACACCTCAAAAAAGACTAGGAAGTCGCAGAGATATGTCGTCACATATCGCCGAATGCACCCGGACGAGGCCCATGGAAGGGAGTGTGCGAAGATAGAACTGACGGAAGCATGATACTTATTCATTGACCCTTTCTCACCAGTGGTCCAGGTGGAGGTTCGCTGGTACAGGTGGGAGCATCAGTTAAGAGGTGGTTTGATATGCCAGAACTCAATTGACTACACAGCGATAGCGGGTAGAACTCGCCACAACGTTGATAACACTCGAAACGAGGGCTCGTACCCTCCTTTCTCGGTACGGGTTATAACAAGGAGTGTGAATAAGTAAAGGTACGCCAACCTCAGGCAGCTCGTACGCAGATTATGCTGGCTAACGCTACAGACCTCTGGGATACTCCCGCGCTGCTGTTATTAGCCGCAGCTTGCTTGTGTCTCGCGCAACTTCTAGTATGGCTATGCCTTTCTGGACGTAGGAGCCTGCCTCCCGGACCCAAAGGTCTTCCCCTGCTCGGGAACATCCACCAAGTGCCGCAAACCGACCAATACCTGACATTCATGGACTGGTGCTCCAAGTACGGTAAGTCTCGCACTTGTTTTTCGGTGATCATGTACATTGACCACGGGTGCATTGCATCATTACATTCCAGGTGATGTCGTGTACGTAGAGTTCCTCGGTCAACCAGCCATTTTCCTTGGCTCTGCACGAGCTGCAGTGGACCTCTTCGAGAAACGCGCAGCGAAATACTCCAGTAGGCCCCATTTCCGGTACTTCAGTGATCTGTGCGTTATCCCCTCAGGCTCTGAACGTACGCACAAACTGAATCGGCGCTGCGTGGCAGGATCGGGTGGAAGAAGAATGTAGCGTTGATGCCGTACACCGACCAGCAACGACGCATGAAGAAATGGTTCGAGCGCACTTTCATCGGGCGCTCTGCATCGCAGGATTACCGCCAGATCCAACGGCGTGAAGTGCGTCGCCTCCTACGCGACCTGGTGCAGCACCCAGAAGGCTTCGCATCGCACGTGAAGCGGTGAGCGGGATATGCCGGCACCTACTACGTATCTGCCATGAGCTGACTCCGAGTCGTGTCAGATGCATTGCTTCGACCGTGCTGGACATTGCGTACTGCCACACTGTAGACTCAATGGAAGACGACTCCTACGTTCAGCTTGCTGAAGACGGCTTGGAGAAGGCCTTGAAAGGCAGCGGAGCAGGTTCGGCATTGGTGGACTTTTTGCCTGCGCGTAAGTAGCCGACCGTCACTTTGGTTACCGTTGACGCGATTCCCCACCCTCGTAGTGCTGTACGTCCCGGCTTGGGTCCCTGGGATGAGGTTCAAGCGCATAGCTGCGGTGGCACGCGAAGCAGTTGACGCTATGGGGCGTGTGCCGTATGACGCCGTCAAGCAGGCCATGGTAAATCATACACCCGCGCTAGCTGCACGTTATCTGACGACCATCGGAGGCCCAGGGTACTGCAAAGCCGTCATTCGTTTCAAAACTGATAGAAGAATGCTCCGGAGATGGTATCATGGCCCTGGACAGCGAGGATGAGATCAAGAACTCTGCATCCCTCCTGTATGTCGGTGAGTGCACATCTACTTTGTTACATGTGCCATGCTCACTGGTGTGACATGCAGGGGGTACAGATACGGTATGTGAGCATGCTCTCCTCGCTACACTATCTTCATCTATTCTAGACGATGTTGAGCACAACTGCATTCATACTTGCCATGACGCAACACCCGGAGATCTACCAGAAGGCACGAGAGGAAATGGCACGCGTGACTGGCAATGCAAGGCTGCCAGACTTTGAAGATCGTCCGTCGTTGCCCTATCTCGAGTGCATCATGAAGGAGGTGTTCAGGTACGATGCCTCACTGTACCACTATACCTGTGTATTCTCGCTCAACGGAAACGTAGATGGTGCCCCGCAGCACCTCTAGGTGCGCCTCTTCCGGTCTTAGGATGATGACGGATTGTACCCCTTATACTTAAACTCATTTCAGCGGCCCCGCATCAAGCTTCAGAAGAAGACGTCTACCGGGGCTACCGCATACCTAAGGGCGCAACTGTCTTTGTCAATATTTGGTTGGTATATGCCAGATTGTGCTACATACCACTGACGCGGCTGCAGGGCGATAACCCGAGATCCTGAGTTCTATCCGGACCCGGAGGTCTTCAGGCCGGAGAGGTTCCTCCACACCGGAAAAGAAGATGGTAGTGTCGTCTGCGATCCGAAGAAGATTGTATTTGGGTTCGGGAAAAGGTATATCACAGGAGGCGCAGCGGCGGCGAGAGCTGACATACTACAACTTAGGATTTGCCCAGGACGTTACTTCGCAGATGATATGGTATGGCTTATTGCTGCCAGCATCGTTGCAACCATGGACATCCGCAAAGCGCGCGACGCACGCGGTGAAGAGGTCACCCCTTCGCCGAAGTTGATTTCCGGGGCCATGACGTAAGTTGTGCAGCACACAACCCGATGATGACTGACATTGTGTGTAGGAGCATAGAGCCTTTTGTTTGCGATATACGACCGCATTCCGAGAAGAGTCGGTCACTGGTCCTAGATACAATTGCGTGATTTTGAGGGAAAGGATGGACGAACAAATGGACTCACTGTATGATGATCTGCACGGATTGGCCTGGACGACGACGTGTGATATCAATGTCTACTTGGCGGGACAACGTCACACGCTGCAGACTGTACCGGCCAATATTCATTGAAGAGCTGCTGGTTCTGTATTGCGGCATAGTACCCGGGCGACGGTTCACGGATGATCGCAGAATGTACCGTAGGTGCAAGTTGCCGCGGACTGCACAGCCAACATCAAATGCCGCCAGGCGCGGAAGCACAGATCATAGGAGTACGACCGCCTGAAGTGACCACGTCGTTGTCGGTGAAACGGGTCCATGTAGGCGCACACCAGGGCGTTGTAACGACGATTGGACGTGAGCGAGCTAGCTCATCAAGTAGAACGGAGGACTCACTCGACGTGGTTACTATGCACGCAGTCCGGTTCTTCTTTGTCCATGGCAGCTTGTGCCTTATCTCCATGTTGCGCTTCATGCTTTGGTACGTACTGTAGCTGTGCTGTGAGACAGGTCAGCAAAGAACGCGCAGCGCACCTGAGGTTCGACCCCGCGGTCAGCGCAATGAGTACGGTGAACAACAGACAGCGCACCGGTACGTTGTGCGTGGATCTTGCTCTTCAGGGACGCACACTTTCACCAGTGCGCAAAACATGCCCTTGTCCAAGTCCCGCGAACTTCGCATCCTGCTTTCAGCTTTTGTCCGCATCGAAAGCAAGCACTGTGCTCGCTGGCACAACCTAGACGGACTGCGTATTGATGTTCGTGTTCATCGTGGACAGTCGAATCCAGTTTCCCTCGCGAACCGACAATATCCTTTGCAGTGCTTCACCAGGGCCCACGAGGTAAGAGGTCCCTTTGACCGTTCGATGCAGACAGACAGACCGCCATTAGCGCTAGCGACGATGGAGAGTCCACGTACCGTTCCGAGTCCCCACCTCGTCGGTCGACGACTCGGCCAAGCGACGACCCGGCGACGAGCAGCAGGCCGCTCACGTGATTCAGATTGCCGTCTTTCGGAATCTTCAGCTTGCTCTCAACAGCGCGCTCCCCGCCGCCATGTATGACCACTGCATCTCAAGTACTCTCGCAGTCATCTCTCTCAGCAGCACACATCCCATCTGCCAACCCCGCGTCTTTTCTGGCGCTACGTCTCAGGTCTCCCGGCATGTATGCCTCCCGAAGATGGCTACAGCGTCAAATCCGAGGACACAACTTTCGCCCTTCTGGGTGGACCCTTGAAGCCCGTACTGTTGGAGGAGAAGCAACTTGAGGCCGGCGTGTATGCGCTTGCCCGCGCTCGCGTTGGTGCGTACGCTGCATTGTTGTATCTGCTATGGCATGACCTCGGAGTATCAGCACTACGATGTACTGGATCGAGTATTCTTGTCTCTGCTGGTAACCCAAATAAGCGTCGGTGAGTTTGCTGCGCTCTAGAATAGTCGTACAGCCCTCCGCGCGACTCAAGACACTTGCAAAACGTTCTGATCTACCCCATGTACCAGCTAGAACACCGACTACGCGTCCTCACCCCATCCGCTCCTCCGCTTCGCCCTTAGCAAACCGCTAGCCTGTTGGAGAACGACCTCTCGCTTCTCTACTTGCCAACTGCCCCGTGCTCTACGCCTGCTCGAACAAACTGGTCGGATCTTCTTAACTACCGCGCACTAGCGGGGACTGCGGCCGAGGGCGACTGTTCTCCGGGCCGCCCGCTTTTCTGGAGTGAAGTCCTAGGTCTAGAATCCTCGTACGTTATCCCGCGCATCGCTCTCGCAGGATACGGACAGGCAGCGCTGCATGATATCCGAGGATCGCGAGGTATTAGGCGAGGTGATGCAAATCCGCCGAGTGCAGGGTGATCCAGGCGACGCCGACTGCGGTCAGCGGACGTTTTAGGACGATGCTAGAAGACGGTGTCGCGTCTGTTTTGAGCAACTGCGAGTACCTCTGCGATCTCGCTAGATACAATGCGATCGAGCTGGGCGACGACTGCCTCGCCGGGCACGACTACTTGGTTGTCCCGCGACATTTCCTTGAAGACTCTCAGGTCCATACTCTCTGCCCTGTTCACGCTTAGTATGCGCTAACTACGTGTCTTCACAATCCACAGGATATACGCACAGAGTTCTCGATCCATCGAGCAGCTTAAATTACCCGGAGTAGCCGCAACGTGGTAGATAAGTACAACCCCTATAAGGATCGCTCTCTTCATTCACCTAGGACGCTTCCCTTCGGAGGTTAGGTTATGCACCGAGAGATTTGCATATACCGACGGACCGACGCATATATCCAATACCAATCTGCGCGCATACACTAAACATAGCTCGAGCCAGGAGCTAGTCCGTCTTCGTGCGATAGTCTAATGCAAGCTCATGGCTAGCATCACCGGGCAAGCTAGGTTGACAACCAAGTTGTTTCCGCTTCCTTGTTGAGTCTATCGCCATACTCCGGTGGTCCGTCCGGGCAGGTACGGTTCAAGTCAGCGGTAAGCCAAGTCATGTCCTTTTTCGTTTCAAGTGGGCCAAACTAATGCAACGCCACAGGAACGTCCTAGCTATACAGGGTAGGATGAGCGGCCGGCGTTACTGCGTTGCCCAATTCGGCCGTGTCTCGTAACTTAGCGTTCGCGGGAGGTACCTATCGATGTTGACGGGCATACCCCTCTCCCCCTTTCAATTCATCATACTCGGTGACATATGCACTGTGCATGAGTCCGGAGATCCGCGGAGGTATCCCGCAGTGCATACTGAACGGCCTGGCCTCATCCAGCTGCAACGGAAATGCATACAGTCGGATGTCTAGACACGTCGGGAGACAATCATACTCGAGTGGCTCTTGATCCGGACATGCAGTGGTCATTCCGACGAGTAAGCCCGGGCCGACTGCTATCATCTCCTCTAGCTGGCTGATATGGCTAACGCGGAGCCATATTTCAGGCTATTCTTCCTGTGTTCGGAAGGGAGACATGAGGCACGGAGACTCGGCCAAAGGATACTCTCAACCGAGGGTGTCCTTATCTTCAAGTAGTGCGCTCAGAGGCCACAAGCCCGGCGTCGGCTAATTCGCACAGGTGAGCAATTCCCCAGGAACGTTCTCGAACAAGGATGGCTCACAAACATGATCTTCCGGGCGCCAGCGACGCTTGTACACGTAGATCGCCAACAACATGCGAGCGAAGTATTGAGTATCTTCTCCGGGAATTGTACGGGGTCGAGCCGCGGCGATGGATGCTGCCAGATGCTGCCAATTGACAGATATATCTCAAGGGCACGAGAATACCCAGAGACATGACTTGGACACGACATCATGCCATTTCGCGGGAGGCTATGTATGGCTCGATCGTGTCCCTCCGTCTCCGCTCTTCTTCTTTCTGCGCGGAACGCGCTAGCACGGTGCAAGAAAGATGCCCGATGATACTTCATGCCTGTGGACGCACGGACTTGCCTCCGCTCCCAGCGCGCGGGCCACACTTGCTGTCTTCTTGACCGCGTCGGCTTCATCATATGACCTATCAGGTAATATCACACTGTCACGACTCGGACAAGGTGAGTGTTCAAATCGATCGGAGTGGGGTGCCGTCGGGCACTGCTCTGAATGCCCGGATTCTCGAAGGAGGCCCCGCTGTCTCGAACACGAGTTCAAGCTCCCGTCCAGCCTGACCTTCCAGCATCGGACTCCGCCAGCACCTTTTTTTGATCGTCATGATACATGCGCTGCGGGATGCCGGGCTGGCGATGTCGAAGTTGGGAAAGGGCCCGGGGCGACCGTAGGAATGGTCCCGTTCAATTAATCGGTCTGCATCAGATGCGACTACGCGGCCGCATGCGTTCGCCCGGCGTCTACTATTCCGCCACTAGTCTCTGCTTCTTTGTGGCGGGCACTAGTACCGGCCTCGTGCAGAGAGAACAAGACCTGCGATCTCTCAAGTGCAATCGCACATCGTACGTGCTCTCAGCAGCGGACCCAGTGTCGCCAAATACTGAGATGTCGCGTTCTAGGCCCCCGGCTACTACAAGAAACACCCCCGCTCGCGCGCACGGAGCAACGGGTCGAACTCCGACGTCGATGAGAACTGTAACACGGAACTGCCTTGGACGTCCGCGGTTCTGCGCTGATACTTCGCTGTACGTGGCACGTTCTTTTCCGCTTTTCGCATTCGATTGGACACTAGGGCCTCACGCATAATCACCGCTTTGCGCACAGTCGTGCATGTTCGTTTTGTCGGTGTCAGGTCCTCCACTCTATGTGACAGGAGGACAGACATCCGTCTTGGTCTAGTGCATATCGGAAGGACGTATCAACTCAGACGCACACAGAGACGATGGAAATGGTCCCATCATTGCCTGATGTCAAGACATACACAGCATGTAGGCTGCCTATTTGAGTAAGTTCACATGTCGCATCTGGCGGAGCAGCATGACGAGTTGATCAAAATTAGTGGTGCTGTTCTCCACTACCAGTCAAACTTATCGAGGCCTTATATATATTCACGGCGGCGGCCGGCCAATTATCAGCGCACGGCGCACGATTCTCCATCGTGATCGTGCTCCCGGCCTACGCCCACTCCCCGTATTGCCCGAACGCATATAGCCGCGGTCCCAATATTCCATATCGCGTGCCAGAGTGCATCTCCTTCGGAGCGAACCCCGGATGGTCGAACTAAGGCAGTGACGCATCGCGACTATATAGCTGGTGGGCCCCCTCTCCTTCACTCAAGCCCCCTTCCCGGCCCCAGAATGATCATCAAACGCGCTCCGATTAGTATTCTCTCCCCCACCGCGTTTGGCTACGTCGGTGCGGCCGTCCTTTGTTCCGTTATCCTCTGGCTACTCTATGCAAGCTGGGGTCGGGCCAAGAGTAACTACCGCTATCCCCCAGGACCGCGGCGGCTGCCCTTCCTGGGCAACATTCATCAGCTGCCGCCACACTATCAGCACATCACGTTCGGAGAATGGGGGAGGAAGTACGGTGAGTCCATGATCGCCTCCGCTCTTGCGGAGTACGCGCTGACAGGAAGCCAGGTGATGTCATCTACGCGCGCTTCTTCAGCACGCCCGTTATCATTCTCAACTCCATTGATGCGTGTCGCGCGCTCATGGACAAGAGGGGCGCGAAGTACTCCGGTCGTCCCCCGTTCACATTCCACAATGACATGTGAGGTTGAATGCTCGATGACGGCGCTGCTTGGGCTCATCCTCATTCGGCAGCATCGAGTGGCGCAATTTGGTGCTGATGCAGTATAATGACCAATGGCGCCGCCACCGGAGATGGTACAGGACCGCGTTCGAGAGCAAGGCAGTTGTCGACGGCTACCGGCATATCCAGATGGCAGAAGCCCACAAGCTGCTCTCCGACCTTCTCCAGAACCCCCCAGACTTCATGCTGCACATCAAAAAGTGAGGTATCGCAACACACGAGCGAAGCGAAACGTGCTGACGTCTCGACATGACGTAGGTATGCAGTGTCGATCATCATGGGTATAGGATACGGTGTCTCCATCTCGTCTCTCGACGACGAGTTCATCAAGCATGTTGACAGCGCGGTGCACTCCGTTTTCCACTCAGGCGGGCCCGCAGCGATGTTGGTTGACTTCTTCCCGATCCGTAAGTCGCTCCGCACACAGCAATGGCGAGCACAATCTGAATATAATTGCAGTGAAGTACCTTCCGGCATGGATGCCGGGAGCGGGCTTCAAGCGTCTAGCTAGGCAGGTCCAAGGCTCGATCCGGGACATGGAGTATATTCCCTTGCGACGTGTACGACAGGCAATGGTGAGTCACCTACCTCACGGTATCCGAGTTGTTTGCTTACGCACTCTGATTGCGATATGCAGACTTCGGGCGCTGTGCAGCCATCTGTAGCGCGCTCGATCCTGGAAGAGACAATGAAAGACGGGACACTAAGCATTGAAGACGAGCGCGAGATAGCGTCCGCGCTTGGTGCCTTGTACGCTGGTGAGACCCCAACGTCACGACATCTCTTTTGTGAACGCGTCTCACGTCTCGGACATTACCAGCTGGGACGGATACGGTATGGTTACAATTGAACGCGGTCTTGTCCGGTATTCATCGACTTGGCTTAGACAGCTACGACTATCCATTGCTTTGTGCTCGCCATGGTTCTTCACCCCGAGGTCCAGAAGAAAACTCAAGCGGAGCTCGACCGGGTTGTTGGTGGTTCGAGGCTCCCCGATATTGGTGATCGCGATGCGCTGCCGTACTTGGAAGCCGTCGTCATGGAGGTCTACCGGTATGTATAGCCCGTTTTGACTAGGTCTTATCTTCGTGTCTTAACATTGAGTTGTAGGTGGTGCGCACCTGTACCTCTTGGTGAGTGCACCCACGCTGTGAAGTCGGCGTTTCCTCAGTTGAATACATATGGCTAGGCGTACCGCATCAGCTACTGGAAGACGATGAGTACATGGGATATCGTATGCCCCGTGGGTCCACAGTATTCTCCAACATCTGGTACGTGCACTGCGTGGCGCTGCGCGTATTCCCTTAGTCTGACAGTACGACAGGGCAATGACGCACGACGAAGAGCATTATCCGGACCCAGAGCGCTTCAATCCAGACCGGTTTCTAGACAAGCTCGGCGAATCGGACTTCGACGACCCTCGGAGATACGTGTTCGGCTTTGGGCGACGGTTTGTGAATTGCGTACCATTCTCGGCACGATACTGATCTCCATCCCGATAGGATCTGTCCTGGACGTATCCTCGCAGATGCAAGTGTCTGGCTAGCTGCGGCGAACATCATCGCAACCCTCGACATCCACAAGGCTCGGACGCCTACTGGCGCGGAGATCACCCCCGAAGTGAAATTTGCATCCGGTTCAGTGAGGTGAGGAGCAACGATGCGACCTCATGTTGAAACACATACTGAATGCAGTTACCTGACAGCCATCCGAAGCCGTTCACCTGCGATATCCGCCCTCGGTCAAAGAAATGCAACGAGCTAATCATGCATACGCCGCCTAGTGCGGCTTAACATATCATATCCATCTTACACTACCATAGTACTACTGTCTCAGGTGGTATTTTCTCATCTACCGCAGACTGGACTGTGGCTTGGAACTGTGACACTAGCATGAGTTATTTGACGACTGTAGTGACGACATCATGATCCTTATTTACTCGTGTTGTACAACATTGTACTTACAGTACAGTGCGTAGTTCTTCCTACGCTCATTGTATCCCTAAGCAGCCAGTTTATGTCACGAACTCGTGAACCTCGCGTGAACCTACCGAGCGCCGCCCGCAGCTAAGAGCGGACATCTCCACATTGATATTGCACTTAATGACCGTGACGAACGACGCAAACAAGGGGATACATAGGTGATCCGAAAGAGGCAAGTGCTGTTTATGAACCATGACCGTGTAACGTGGCCTTCGCTATCGCCGCTGTGCTGCTATCATCACTTACGGTGCCCTGCTTCAAGACATAACGACGTTTCCCTGAGTCTGGAACGACTCAGTGTACACGATTGACAACGCGAACAGCCGCACCTATGTATGTGGATGTGCCTGGCACGCAAAGGGGGCATATTGCCGCATATATCTGCTCATTGTGCTCGACATCCTACTGGCGCAGGAGTCTGACTCCAACAGATCATAGATACGACCGCGTTTACGTCCGGAACTGTGAGGTCAGTAGTGTTGATAATTACTTCGACAGATCAAGCGCTTAGCGAGGAGGACAGGCATTCAAATTTGTTCTGGTGTCGGATGGTTTTGCGGTCGGAGAGGAAGATTTGCGTCGAGCCGTTTGATTTGGGAAACCGCACAGTGGCCGACGAGGTTTCAGGCTCGACCCGCAACTATTCGCTTTCACTCCGATGCGTTATGGAGATTGTGGTTTGGTGCAGCTTCCGAATCGCTGTATCTCCTGTGCAAGTGGAAGGCGTGGGGGCAAACCGCCTTATCTTGTTCCACACAACGGCGAGGTGCGCAAATACAGTGGTACCGGTTTCAACTCTGTTGAACCGCATGTGTATGAAACTGACAATGATTTTAAGTCGAACGCCTAGGTGGGGCGTCAAGCGCATATGCAATGCCTCTCCTACATCGAATGAAATGCGGGGACAACTCCATGAGACGGCGATCTCAGGCCCCCTCTACAGCGTTAGAGTGGTGACCAATCTACGTATGAGGAAAATCCCCTACTGAACTCATCATAGGGCTTGCGCGTCGACCTACCCGGATTGTATGTCCGGGGTTCGGAGTCATGCGCGCATCGCGGAGGCTAAGTATCTCCGTGCGCAGATAGCCAGCGGCACCGACGCCGTTGAAGGTGGCGTCTTGATCTTTCCCGGTGGTCATAATTAAGCGGTATGTAATCACATCTATGAAAGATAAATTGACATGTCTCGCAGAGCGTTGGTGAAATACTTTCGGCTGCTATAACATCGGAACGACTCTAAGCTATGAAGACGAAGAGCAACCATGCCGGTCCTAGGTCCAATGCGTAAAGGTGAAGTCAGGTCAATGACGCAGTCTTGTTTGAAGTGATGCCTTCACCATTTAGATACGTGCGTTGACCTTCACCAGCAACGTACATTTGGCCTCTTCAACTCTACTCCGCAGCAGTGTCCGGCTTGCTGACCACCAGCGTCAGATCGAATGGTCGGTGGATAGTACATCAGGAAAACCCCCCCTGGCTAATTAGACCTAGAATAGTGCTACGCGCAGACTAATCTCACTATTGTGTGCTACGCGCAGACTGATATCTCTATGGCAACCTACACTGGGCTACTCGACAGCTATTGCAGCTACAATAGCCTACTTGAATACAATGGTCTCAGCAGAAAAAATGTCTTTGCATCGTGATATTGAAATGATCGCAATTGCATGCCGGTGCATGGCTAACACTATTCATCCTACGTGATCGTATTACTATTCCGGTCAGCTCATGAGTCTCCCCCTGGTTGCTTTCGAGGCCCAGTTGTACCACTCCGACCACTCAAGTCTAGAGAGAAGAAAGTATCAGACAGGATGTTGTCATAATCAACGTGAAGACGTACTCATCGGGTGGGATGCCCACCGCTTGTCCGTCGTCGTCGTCGTCCGAGCCGTCTGAGGTGTGTGCTGTATCGGCAGACGTCGCCCCTGCCGTGCGGCGACCTACCGCTGCCGAACTTCCGGAAGAAGGTCCGGCGCTCTCAGTAGCTTGTTCTCGTCGCCTTTCAGTGCATGGTCAACCGACTGCGGACTTGGGTACTCGGTATAAGAATGAGGCTTACTCTACTGTGCTCTCAAGGAGTGGAGGCAAACTCAGAAGCGGCAGTGGTTTCTCCGACTGAGCTTGAACCGGATGTTTCCCTTTGTTCTTCTTGTTCTGCGCCCCGTCCGTCTTCTGGTTGCCGGGTCTATTCACCGCCTTGACTTTGCCTACGCCCTTTCCTTTGCCTACCGTCTTGCCCTTTGCTGCTAGCTTTGCTTCCCTTCTGTTCCCCGGCGCACGGTGGAGAGGACTACGGTCAGAGTTGAGAACACAAAGGATTCGTTATATACTTGAGAACTTACGGCCCGGGGTTGTTGTCTTCCTCTGGCGCAGACGGCTCGGAATCAAGAAGGCTCCCTTCCATGGTGCGGTACGTGGCGTATGCTCGGCTATAGAATGAATTTAGTGATGTTCAATGCCAGCATCATAGTGTCCTGTGCATACACTATAGGAGGATTTCGCTTCGGACGCTCGCTACAGACAAAATCAATGCCAAACCCCAGCAAGCACTTTAGAAACAGAACTCACCTAGGCCCTGCAGCGGGCAGATCAGCTATCGCTCCAGCAGCCGCTGCGCGCCGAGTTGCACGCATAGTCCTAAGACAAAAAGACACTGAGCTACGCACATAATGAGACGATAGTAATTGTTGTACAGTACCTCGCCGTAGGAAGAACATCAGAATTGGAATCCGACTCTCTAACATCCGAGCCTGGGTACACCATCAGGAAAACCCCCCCTGGCTAATTAGACCTAGAATAGTGCTACGCGCAGACTAATCTCACTATTGTGTGCTACGCGCAGACTGATATCTCTATGGCAACCTACACTGGGCTACTCGACAGCTATTGCAGCTACAATGGCCTACTTGAATACAATGGTCTCAGCAGAAAAAATGTCTTTGCATCGTGATATTGAAATGATCGCAATTGCGTGCCGGTGCATGGCTAACACTATTCATCCTACGTGATCGTATTACTATTCCGGTCAGCTCATGAGTCTCCCCCTGGTTGCTTCTTTGTGGCTCCCTTTCTCAGATACATAATTCGGAGCATGCGCCCAATGCGCGCGGTGCGTACGCAGTGAGTCAGGCGGGTTCATGTACTAGCTGTTAGCCACGGTCAGCAAGTAGGGGTAAGTACTAAGTGATATTCTCCTGATTCACCTCAGTGCTATTCCGATTAGGAGTGGGAGAAGTATATTTATAGAGCCGGAGGCGTTGAGAAGCACCCAAGGCTAGCATCGTTAATCGCCGGTGCGCAAGCCCGAGTCCTCCACTGGTCCGAGTCGGAGTCTACTATTACCACTACGGCGCCAGCCGCAAGCGTAACTTTGGCTCTTTGCTAGGAAGGGCAAGTAAGTAAACTAGCATGAAGGCAAAAAAACGGATTAACCAGGCATTGACGAACCATTGTTACTCGCAATGCCATCGCTGATTAGCACTGCAGGTCGTAGTCGAGACTTACTAGCGAGTGGGTGGAGGGAGCGCCTAACATGTCCAAAAGCGGCAAGCGGACTGGGAAGGATGCCACGTGCATCCCATGCCCGCCAGCACATCTTCCTCTCGTCACTCAATTCTCTGAGTCCCAGATCTGCTCACGTCCGCTTCAGGTACGCTCACGTCCGCTTCAGGTACCCAAATACTCCTTCTGATTCCTCACGCAATGAACTACGCACCATGCACCCTATCTAGGCTGATGCCGACGACGTGTTCGTCGCTGTTGGTTGTGTCCCTGTTACCTCCAGTCTCGGGCTAGACAAGACCGCCGTAGAAGTCGACCCTCACGGCCGCCTCAGCAGCGAATGGAGCAGGAGCTGAAGAATGCGGGCATATGCAAGGCTGGCAGATTCTAATTCCAAGCGCGCTTCCGCGCGAATCCGAACCCTGACACAGAGAGAACGGTCAAGCTGATCACCGAGCACCGAGGCGGCGGCCTTCGGTTCAGGTGAGCCCACTGTACAACGACTTTCTTGACTACACTGTCAGCTGACGCTAGTCGTATGCTGCCCGCGAGCCGATGATGGGGATAGATGGTCAGTGTGAACGCTGGCGAAAGGACAGTGGGTACAGGAGCAACTCGCATTGATGGCCCCTGCTGCACCCTCACTCAGGTCTTCCGCGTCCAGCGTGTTGGAGTTACAC
>KE504250.1:26309-39492 GCA_000344655.2 Fomitopsis schrenkii | reverse complement strand
GGGACTGTCCTAGCTAGACTATTTACCCTATTCTCGCTTATTAGACCTAAAGTAGCCGCGGTAGCCCTAATTAGCTGAGGGGGATTTTCCTGATGTATGCCCCGAGTGAGCTACGTCAATAGATAATGCGTCCCCATGGCAGTCGCCTTTGCCGTGGAATGGAGGTCTACCGACCAGCCGGAGAGAGATGTACGTATCTTACATTTCACTGACGCTGACGGTAGTCTGCATCGTTGGCGGCACCGAGTGCCCACTATAAAAGCGACACACGAGAGGTTTCACTGCATTATTCTCCCCCCAGCACGGCCCATGGAAACCTTCGCCAAAACTTTATTTCAGGCCGTCAAATCGCACTCCATCCAATGCCGTCTACCGGGTCCTAGCGCTGCGATGGTGCTCACCTGTTTACTAGTTGCTTTCTCGCTCAACGTTATCTGGGCTTATGCAGCTCAGACTCGCTTACCGCCCAGTCCCTGTCAGCTTCCGCTCATCGGTAACATCCACCAGCTCCCGGCCGAATATCAGCACACCACCATTGCGCGATGGGGAAGAGAATTCGGTATGTCGCCACCCGAGTAACATACGCTGCATTTATATCGACATACGCAAAGGCGAACTCGTGCACGCACGGTTCTTCAGCACACCAATTCTTGTCCTCAATCACACTCACACAGCGCGAGCCCTGTTAGAACAGCGCGGCGACAAGTATTCGTCTCGCCCCCGCTTCACATTTCACGAGGACATGTACGTCTTCTGTCCTTTGCATGTCCGGTTCGATGCTCATTGCAACTATTTTTTCTACATCCCCCTGGGCGCTGGCCGTATGCGTTTTTGGAATGACAGTGTGCAATGGGACCATGTGGTCAAGATGCCCTATTCAGACCGCTGGCGCTGTCAGCGGCGATGGTTGCAGACAGCGCTGCTCACGCGGAGGACTCTAGATACGTACAAGCCACTTCAACACAGGGAGGTACACGTACTCCTTCGGGATATCGCGCGTGACCCACCCGAGGTGCTCGCACATATAAGGCGGTATGTCGGAGGATGGAGCCAATGTGGATATGAGGGTGGATGTATACTCACCTCAATCATAGTTACACCGCGGCAGTTGTGTTCGGGATTGCATATGGTTATTCGCCGTCTTCCCTGGATGACGAACACATAAGAAGGACAGAGGGATTTATCAAACTGGTCCTTGAGGGTGGCGGACCAGGTTCCATGCTCGTCGACTTTCTCCCGATCTGTGAGTAGCATTGCAACAAGTCGTTACCTTTCTCTGGGGTGCCTAGAGTTTGCTGACCGCCTACTTAGTGAAGTATCTGCCGGCATGGCTTCCAGGCATGGATTTCAAGCGCAGAGGTCTCCGGGCGCGTGGCTTAATCCGTCATATGGAGCAAATTCCGCTACGAATAGTATAACGAGAGATGGTCGGTACCTGGGGTTCCTTCGTGCACCGATTGTGGACTGAATTGATGGCCAACAGGAAGAGGGGACTGCTCGGTGCAGCACGGCCACCGCACTCCTTGAAGAAGCAGCAGAAAAGGGCGTACTCGACGCGGCGGTGGAAAAGGATATTGAGATAGCCTTAGCTATTTTGTACATTGGTGGGCAATCTTTGCGAGCTCACTGCCAATCTCGAATGGACGATGACTGACCATTTACCCCTCGACAGCTGGAATAGACACGGTACGCCGCGGATCTACAACGGTGGTTCGGGGCGTGCACTGATATTTAAGCACTTGCAGACCTCCTCGACACTAAGCACGTTTGTCTTGCTGATGATGTTGCACCACGACGTTCAACGCAAGGTACAAGAGGAGCTCGACACTGTCGTTGGATATACTCGTCTACCGACTTTGGAGGACCGGGCTACATTGCCATACCTAGAGGCCGTTTTTACAGAAGTATACAGGTACACACACGTTGCATCGCGTGCTACCTACAGGATGCTGACTGCTTTTTGTCACCACATGATCAGGTGGCTCACTCCGTCACCACTGGGTAAGTTCTGATGGTTACTGTCCGTCCATTTTATTCGCATGCTGAGATCATCCACAGGTACACCGCTCATGCTCACAGAGGACGACGTCTACGCGGGATACAACCTCTCGGAAGGGACCGTCGTCGTTGTCAACATTTGGTACGTGACACCGGGAGCGACGGATATGTTGGAGGTGTATTCAACGCGTCCCCGGCTCTGCAGGGCCATGTCCCGCGACGAGAAGCGTTTCCCCGACCCAGACCGCTTCGACCCAGAACGCTTCATGGACTCAAGTCTCAGCGCCGAAGCTAAAGAGGCGAGGGACCCGCGCAAGTTCGTTTTTGGCTTTGGAAGACGGTGAGTTCTCCGTAGAGCTCGCATAGAGCAGCAATTGATCCGTGACAGGCTGTGCCCTGGGCGCATGCTCGCCGACTCGAGTATTTTCCTTGCCGCGGCAAACCTCCTGGCTGCATTTGACATACGCCCTGCGCAGGAAAATGGTACTCTGGACCTGCTTTCCCCGTCGTCCTTCACGTCTGGGATTGTGAGGTATGTTGCCTCCTCAACCATCTGTCATTGACGTCGACTGAAGGGAGCGTGCAAAACACGAATCAGGCATCCAAAACCATTCCAATGCAAAATGATACAAAGGCAGAGGAGGAAAATTACAGTATCCAAATAATGACAATGTGAACGTGTTTAATATCGTGTCTTACGTCGTATGTGGTCCTGTACGCGGGTTATGTCTGTACGCTGGTTATGTAGTCGAATGTATATGTGGGACAGGGATGGGGGATACTGTCCACGGTACCATCTAGGACCCATGTGGCACGAGGGCGGCTAGGTATGAGATGACGCACTCCCTTCCCGGACCCGGGTCATGCAAGAGAGGGGCGGCGACACGAAATGCATTTTGTTGGCCAGTCACCTCACTGGTCACTGACTGACACTCGCACATTTTCTGTTGATCGTACGGACAGTGGCGAGTAGATATGTACCGGAATTGAGCAATAGAAGTTCACCGACAACGAGTTGAATTGCAGTGACGACCGAGACCGATGTCACCGTCGTGACTGTGACGCGCGCCAGATTGCGAACTCAGCCACGTGGTCGGTCACCGAGTGTTCACGCAAATCCGACTTATGCAGACATTGTTCTCCTTGTCCTTGCTGCAGTGCATCGCTTGATATATCCAAGTAATAGCCAAGGTGTCAGTACTGTGACGGAAATTACTGACATACAGAAACGCACGACCACTGAATGACCTCCGTGTCACATGTAGTACCAACGCAGTGACTCCGATGCAATTGCAATCCCTAGTTCAAGTTGTCGACACCGTCCATGTTTGACTAGCTGGCTGTGCTCAGTCGCTCAAAAACGCACCCCGACCTCGCCGTCCTGTGCAAATCATCGCCCAGGCAGATTTTGCGCGCCCAGGAAGCTAGCAAAATGCGGACACAGAATGCGGACACAGAAGACAGACACGCGCGTATCCTGGCTACCAATTGAGGTGTCACCAACGTCTAGAATGTATACGATGGCCACAATAAACGCCGCTCAGATAACGCGTTCGGGAATAGCGGTGCGAGACACTATCTAGACTGTAGTGAACATTATTAATCGTCGGTATCAGTAGCTTTGCCACACCAAAGGTGACTACCTCCAAGTCTCCGTTGGTGTATATACGAATTAATCCCAGGATACCCGATGACTGCCGACCAGTAATCGGGGATGAAGAGGCCGTTAACCCATTCCACGTCTTCTCTCAGTCATTGCCGAGGACGGCTAGCGGTTCATTTCGCCCACGACCCAATGCTTCTTACCTATTAATAATAGCCGTGTTCGGATGAAAGCATATCACATGTATATCAGGTATATACTTTATATTGCGTGTATAGCCTGCGAGATAGTGAGTGGCCGAGATATCCTCCCTATCCCCGGCAGCGCTCACGCCTATTATTTTTATACCCGTACCCACGACAGATAGTGCCCAGTTGCTTGAATCATCTGCGGCATATCCCATCTACCAGTGACAGTACGCCGTTGCGCTGTGCCGTCCTCACAACTATTCACATATCACATATCCGAGCAATGGACTCCTTATTGCCTGCATTTTGGCGGGGTCTCCGGGCGTGCACTGCCGACGCCTCATCATCCGCGTCTCTAGTATTCGCAGCGACAATCGCACTGACACTGTTCTTGCTACGCACACTGTCGACTCGCCGCTCCGTGCGTCTACCGCCTGGACCACGACGACTCCCCTTCATCGGGAATGTCCATCAACTACCGGTGGAGTACCAACAGGATGCCTTTGCCAACTGGGGGAAACAGTACGGTACGTATGCCGAAATACCGTCCGTGGAAAACAGCCAAGCCTTATGTTTGTCCGCTCGCAGGGGCATTGACTTATATGCAATTCTTCAATGCGCCCGTGCTTATACTGAATCGCACGCGTACGGCGCTCGATCTTCTCGAGAAACGCGGTGCGAAGTCCTCGTCGCGGCCATACTTCACATACCTAGCTGACATGTAAGCACTCCTGATCACCCCCTTCGATACCTCGATCCCCGGCTTGTTTTCACACGAAGATTTAGTGTTCGGTGGGACAATGTGGTGTCGTTGCCATACTCCGACCGTTGGAGGCGCCACCGCCGATGGTTACAGATGGCCCTACTCGAGCGCAAGACTTTGAATAGCTATCGACCGCTCCAGCAAGAGGAAGTGCAAACCATGCTCCGAGACACCCTGCGAGAGCCGGAGGGAGTGCTAGGACACCTCACCCGGTGAGCATGCCCATGCTCGATGTCCGCGCTTCTCGTCAACATTTCCTGATGGGTCATTCCGTATCCTTGCAGTTTCACAGCGGCAGTCATGCTGGGGATCGCCTACGGCCACTCGCCCGCGTCGCTTGCTGATGACTATATCAAACGAACGGAGGAAGCAATAAGCCTGGCTATCGAGGGGGGCGGCCCAGCCTCTAATCTTGTGGATTTCTTCCCCGTTCGTGAGTACATAGCTTCTACTTGGATAGCACTGGTTGCTCATTGTCCCGACTCAGTGAAATATGTCCCGTCGTGGGTGCCAGGGATGGGGTTCAAGCGCAGAGGGCTTCGTGCGCGTACGATGATCAGGGACACTGAGCGCATCCCGTTGGAGACACTCATGCGCAAAATGGTATAAATTGCATTCGTACCTCATCCACCCGTCTCACCACCACATTAACAGGATGCGGGCACGGCTAAGCCGTGTATGGGCACCAGTCTATTGGAAGAGGCCGCGAGAAAGGGTCGATTAGATAAGTCTAGCATAAGGGAAATTGAACTCTCGTTGTCGATTATATACATGGGTGAGTCTAGGTCAGGCTGTGGACGTAGGTCCAGAAAGGCTGACATCCCCTGTCAACAACAGCCGGAACTGATACAGTAAGACCGTCTTAGAATCATCATATGTTCATTCCGCTCACTCTTTGTCGCTCAGACAGCGACCACGCTCAGCACTTTTGTTCTCCTGATGATGCTGCACCCCGATGTACAACGGAAGGCACAGCAAGAACTCGATCGTATCATCGGAGACACACGCCTCCCGACATCCAATGACATAGCGAACCTCCCGTACCTGAATGCCGTGCTCAAGGAAGTGTACAGGTGCGTCTGGATGGAGTGCGAAAGGTCGCCTAATGCTTTACCTTTCTCACTGCCTTGATAGATGGCTCGCCCCTGCCCCTCTAGGTGAGTCAACGCGGTTGTTCTCTCGCAGCACGGTAGATAATAGTAACATGTTCAGGAACCCCGCATATGCTCACTGAACCCGTCGAATACTCGGGCTACAACCTTGCCAAAGGTACCATTATCCTCACGAACGTGTGGTATGTATTCGTCCACCGACCTCTGGTATGTGTAGCTTCCTCACTCACGCATCTTTCTCTCTCCATTGGCAGGGCCATGTCTCGCGACGAGGAGTACTTCCCGGACCCAGATCGCTTTGATCCAGAGCGTTTTCTCGACCCGAGTCTCAGCGCTGGAGCTACGGACCCCGACGCGCAAGACCCACGGAAGTTCGTGTTCGGCTTCGGCAGACGGTGAGTGCCTCCCACTGGCATACCGGCCATGCATCGCGCTCGACGACAATATTTGCTCACTTGTCTGGGTACTAGCCTGTGTCCTGGGCGGCTCCTCGCGGAGTCGAGCATTCTCCTCGCTATGGCCCATCTCCTTTGCGTGTTCGACATCGTCCCGCCGCCGGAGGGGTGCGATACCCAGCGGCTGCTGCACCCGACCTCGTTCACGTCGGGAGTTGTGAGGTCAGTAGTGCGCGAGCATCAAATCGACGCTGAAACTCAATGGGTATCGAAATCTGCAGGCATCCCAAGCCGTTCCAGTGCAGAGTCGTGCCACGATCGGAGACGAAAGCAGAGCTCATCCACGCTGCACGAGAGGAGGGCCAAGATGATACCTGACCGACATCCGTTCGCCCAAGAGTCAATATATGTCGCGTCTCCCATCCCTGTATCGCAGTGCTACTAACGATGGCAGTACACCCTTGCTCCGGCGGTATGCTCAAGAACAAGCTTCCGTATCTCTCTCGCAGAAAGAGATGTCAACCCCGCGCATTATTTATGGGATATTCTTCCACAGCTTGAATCGCCGATCGTGTCATACTTAATATACTATGGTAATTCCCGCGCAGCCAGGTGACTCAATCGACACGACTGGTCGCTCCCATGAATGGGGCCAGTCAAGTACTGCGCACTGTAGGCACGTTAACTGGCTCGTAGATAGCGAGAAGAGGGGTGCACATTATCACGATGAATCCAGCTCTGAGCTGACATGATTGCCTGGAAGAGCCTTGCTCTGCGCACGAAATTGGCATTTCCACAAAGACGCGTCAACTAGTGATACACGCAGAATGAAATACAATCATTTCCATCGGCCTACGGAATATATTTCCCCCATCACCACTGGAAGCCGCCACTACTTTGGCATCCGCGCCGCGATGTCTCTCGCAGCCTCGAGCACATCCTCCGACCTCGGGCGCATCGCGACCGACAGCGACACCGGGTGACTATACGTCGCGCACGCCCACTTCAGCCGCATCAACATGGAAGCACGAGGCGAGGAGCACGCACCTGACGATCCCCGTGGTGTACTCCCCCGCCGGCGCGGACACACCCTCGCAGCCCCCGGCGGCGGGGCGCACGTCGAACGCGGCGAGGACGTGCAGCGTCGCGAGCGTGAGGCACGTCTCGCCGAGGTACAGCCCGGGACACGTCCTGCCCGCCACGCCGGTCAGTCAGTCAGTCGCGGGAGGGAGAGCGGGAGAGAGGGGGCACACCGCTTGCCGAAGCCCCAGACGACGTCGCGCGGGTCCGGCGCGCCGGCGGGGCTCTTCGCCGAGGGCGCGTACCGCGCGGGGTCGCACGTATCCGGGTCGGCGTACGCCGTCGGGTCGCGCAGCATCCCGCTGCCGCGCGCGTCAGAAAGCGAGGGAGGGGAGGGGAGGGGAGGAGGGAGGGCGCACCGGATGTCGGCCATGAGCGTCGTCCCTCGCTTGATGAGGTACCCGTCGTAGAGCGTGTCCTGCGCGAGGACGTGCGGCATGCCTGGCCCGCGCACGGTGAGTCACCCGCCGGCTGTGCGCGTGTGGACCAGACGAGGGGGAGGGGGTGGACGCACCGAGGGGCAGCGCGGCGCCGAGGCGGAGCACCTCGAGGACGAGCCCGCGGACGTACGGCGCCGCCGCTGCGTCGGCGAGGACCGGGAGGCGCCGGGGTGCCGCTGGCGAGTTGGGCGGGGAGAGGACGCGGTCGAGCTCGGCCTGCGCGGTGCGCTGGACGGACGGGTGCGCGGCGAGGAGGGCGAGGAGGGTCTCGACGAGGGAGAGGGTCTGCGGGTGGGGTTAGTGGGTGCGCGCAGAGAGAGGAGCGCGGTCACGCACGCTGTCCACTGCGCCTGTTGGGGGAGGGTCAGTCCGTGCTGGGGGAGGTGCGTGTGAGAACAAAGCGTACCGAGGAGGAGCGAGGCTGCGGCGTGCTTGACCGTCTGCTCGTGCTCCTCCGGGGACGGCGCGTCGGTGCCGGTGTCTTCTTCCTTTGGGGCGCCCCCGCCCGGTTGTGGGGCGAGGCACGCGGAGATGAACGACGGCGGCGCGGTGCCGCCAGCCTGGGCGGCGGGGCGCGGGCGTGAGTCATGGATGCACAACCGCTGAGCGCGGGGGGACGTACGATCGCCGCCTTGGCACGCTCAAAGGGCAGGTCAAGCACCGCGTCGAGGGCGGCCTTCCACTGCCCTGCATTCGTCGCGCCGGTGAGCCTGTCGGGCAGGTACCGCGCTGGGAGACGTCTGCATCAGCGATACGGGTGCTGGGGCAGACTAAGACTTACAGAGTGAGTGAGGGAGCCAGTCGGCGAGTACAGCGCCAGGGAAGAAGTGCTTGGAGAAGTGAGTCATCGCGACGCAGACGGCCTGCACGATGGGGTCGCCCTCCTCGCGTATCTCGACGCCATACAATATCGCGAGCGTGGTGCCCACGACGGTCCTGCACCGCGGCCCTCTCGTCAGCACTCACGCATCCGCGCGCGCAGGTAGTAACACGCACTTGATAGTCTGCGCGCGCAGTCTGTCACCATCGCCCGGCGGACATGCGAGGAAGCGGGGCACGAGGCGCGGGATGTGGACGGCCATGGCAGGCTCGCAGGCGACGACGCCGGCGCGGCTGGCGAGGACGGGGGCGGAGAGGCGGCGCGCGGTGCGCCAGGCGGGGCCGTGCGGGAGCAGGGCGGTCATCCGGTCCCAGCCGGTGCGTGCGCCGAAGATGGGGAGGGCGGGGCGCGCGGAGGAGAGGCGGGCGTTGGAGGTGAGGAGGGCGTGGGCTGCGCGGCGGGTGTGCAGGATGAGGAGGGGGCGGGTGAAGAGGGTCAGCTGGGTGAGCTCGCCTGTGTGGGTGAGGTGGTTAGTGTGGATTGCAAGTCGGAGGAGGGCACACCATATTTCGAGGCCCAGGACGCGCAGGCGAGGGGGAGGTTGGCGGGGGGAAAGTGGAGGATGTTGCGGAGGAGGGGAAGAGCATTGGGACCTGGAGGGGAAGGCGGGCGGCGGGAGCGCAGAGCCTTGAGGGCGAGTATGACAGAGGCAGCTGCGGCCACGAGAATGAGCTGGAATAAAGATGGGGTGAGCATAGTGGTCAGTTGTGTGGGGAGACTACGCACGGCGGACAAGGTTATATGTCTGCGTATCGTCGTAAGGACATTGGACTTTGTGTTTTTGCTGGCGCGCCGATGGCAAAGGAGCGATTGGGGCGTGGGCATTGCAAGTGGTGCCGCTAGAATACGACGGACACGCCACAGCACGGGCAATGAATCGGCGAGGCGTCACTTGAGCACGGCAACCTAGTCCGAATCCATCGCACGCTAGATCGTCGCTCTCCATATTGACCATGGACGAGTGTTTGCACTTTGTCTGGTGGCGCGTCATGATCCGGGGCCGACACTCTCCACGCGGCTGGCGGTGTGCATCGTGTCTGGGACAGTTGCGTACAAGTTGCGCACATTCCGGCAAGAACACTGGGCGACGCCGGCAGTGGCATCGAATCGGGAGCACGGCAGTGTCCCACGCATGGTCGTTCCTCAGGCCTCAGGCCTCAGGCCCTGTCGTGCGCCCATATGGAGCCGCAGCGCGACCTCGCACCCAGTGCAGTGTGCGCCCTCTGGCCTTGTGTGCATGCACTGGCATGCCAGGGACACGCTACTCACCTCGATGATGCCTCCTAATAGACCTACCTGCCCACCGACTCCACCTTGCAGTGCCGTCTCATCGTCGGGTCGTGTAGAGTTGAACATGATGACGTCCTATCCGGGGTTTCCTAATCGGGTTTTGCTGACGAATATTTGAATTTCTGCGCCTCAGGCCACGTGTCATTCGTCACTGTCTCGGTGCCCTTCGACGCAGACTTGCCAAACAATCGATTCGCCGCCACGACAGACACCATCTTGCTCCACGGAGGCTCTCAATACTCGTGCGCACTCGGAGCCTCAGGGAGTACCGCCAATTTCCGCTGCAACCCTGTGGCCGCCAAGACTGCTTGCGCCTTCAGGGTACTTTGACATCATCCTCCTCTGTCACGCAGTTTGTAGCCAATAGTGCGCTGATACCACCAAAACACTGTCCTCTATGCTCCTCCGACATCAACCTTCCATTGAACAAGGTTGACACTCCGCCCGCGAGGGTTTGGGAGGCAGCGGATAGGGTCGACATGCATCTACAGCGCAACCTTAATTCCTGCCGTGCCGTGGGTCCGAGTCCTCCAGCTGGCCATCTGCGCCCTCATCCTCGTCCGGCGCGCGGAGGCGGACTTGCCTCCCCCTTCCGCTCGTTGGCAACGCCCTGCACATACCATCCAGAGATGCATTTCGCCGAGTGGGCACAGCAGTATGGTCCGCATCGCGCGTCGTGCAGTGGACGCGGCGCAACACTCCGCTCACGCTCTACCCACGAGATATCGTCTTCATCACAATCTTCGGCCGGCCGACTCTCATCGTCAAGCAATTCTCTGCAGGCGGCACTCGACCTCGTGGACAAACATAGCCCAAAGTATTCCAACCGTGCTCCGTCTGCCATGTTCTCCGACCTGTGCGCATCGTTTGCGCCGGCACCGCTGTCGACGTGTGTGCTCACCAATGGCTCCTCAGCCTGGGGTGGGGCCAAACGCCCCCCGTCGTGCGCCCTGGCCAGAAACTGACCATGTTCAGGCGGTGGTTCAATACCGCGTATTACACCCAAGACGTCGCTAGAGAAGTACGAGCCGATCCAAGCTACTAGGGAGGTGCGCGTCCTCCTCAACGGGCTTGTCCGCGACCCAAAGGACTCACCTACATCGGTATGTTCACACTGCGCTCTGGACGACCTCTGCCGACCCAGGATGGCGGTGTCGCTCATAGGGGACACGGCACACGGTCACGTCGCACGACGACGACGACGACGACGACGACGACGACTACCTCCCTTATGCGGAAGCAGCCGTCACCGGAACGACGCAAGTAGCGTCCCCTGGTGCGGCCCTCGTGGACTTCGTCCCTTTCCGTCAGTCTTCAAAGCGTCACATTCTGCATGGAGGGACTATGCGCTCCATCATCCGGCGATGACTCGTGCTCATGTCCGCACTCTGCAATTGATGTCAGTGCGCCGGGCGTGGCTGCCCGGCGCCGGTTTCTCAAGTGGAAAGCAGCGATCGCACGCGTGGCTATCCATCACGGAGCCGTACGCACTTGTGCAACACAAGTTGGTAGCTCGCCACACGCTTCACGCATTGATCACGGCGCTACGACGGTCGCTGCGTTATGGTTATGTAGCCCATGGGCGACGCGAAGTCGTCCTTCCTGAAGACACTCATCGAGGAGTACACCGCACGAGCCACGCTGCACGAGGACAAACGGGACATCATGGCCCCGGGGGCTGTCATCTACGTCGGCATGTGTCTCTTCTCCGTGCATCCTATACATCTCGTAGTCACTGAAAGACCGCTTGGTGTGTCCCGCGCGCACACATAGATATGGATAGTGCGTCACGGCGGCGGCGGCGGCGGCGGCGACGCAGACACTCACGGCCATGTGCACGTTCGTGCTCGCCATGGTCTTGAACCCAGACGCCTACGCGAAGGCACAAGCGGAGATCGACCGCGTGGTGGGCACCGACCGTCTGCCAGAAGCGACCGACCGCGGCGCGCTGCCGTACGTCGAGTGCCTCCTGGTGCGCGGTCTGCCGTGTTCTGCTCCACTCTTGTCTGACTGGCTGCGACAGGTGGCCCTTCGTCGGGCCGTTAGGTCCGCAGCGCGATATCGAACGTTGCATTTCCCACATACTCACACCCAACGTGCAGGCGTCCCGCACGCACTGAGCGAGTACCGCATCCCCAAGGGCCGCGTGATCATTCCCAACATGTGGTGCGTCCGTCGCGTCGTAACCTAACTGAAGCTGAGAATCCACACGTTCGTCGCGGAAAGGTATATGACCCCCAGGTATACCCAGGCCCCGATGTGTTCCGTCCAGAACGTTTCTGGGGCCTCTCCGAAGCCCAGGTGGAGAGAATGTACCCTCGCAACATCCTCCTCGGGTTCGGCAGGCGGTGCGTAGTAGCACTCGCACTTCTCTCCCGCGGCCAAGCTCGCCCATCGTTGACGCCGTCATCTGCCCCGGCCGCCAATTCGCGGTGTGTATACATCGCATACTACAGACTGCCACTAAAACTGCCTTGGACCCCTAAAGTCACCCGAAGGACTTTTCGTGTTCGATCACTCCACGCAAGGTCGCTGCAGGGGTGCGTCGTGGACCCGTCATAGATGCGGGTCGGTGCGGTGCAATTCGGATCCTCACTTTTCCTTATCTACGAGCAGAATGTCTGGCGGCCCCTGTGCGTGGCTATATGCACTTCTGCAAAGAAGAAGGCGGGGCTGGTAATGTCTATCAAAGGACGTCTGCAAGTATGCGCGGTGTCGGTCTCCCCCGGCGTGCGGTGCGTTGATGGGTCTCGACCCTCATGTCAATGGTGCGCCGGTGATGTCCGTGCACGTCGTTCACGCTGACGCAATCCTTTATACGCACTCCTTTCGAGGCCCACTGAGATCGAGTGCAGTGTTCGTGTGTTGCTGTGCTCGAGAGGTTCAATTGCAGACGATGCACCAGCATGCATTGCACTAGTGTTCGGATAGTTGGTGCAATGTCATAGACTACACGCGAACATTAATGCCACTGAAGTCTCAGCTGAGACATCAGTTCAACACTGAGCAAGATGGCATACTGCAAGGTCCACGAGAGTACATCCCGACGCATGCTCCGACGCGAGGCGATGGGAACAAGGAGCGAGGCGAAGCGCATAGCTGGTATAGTGGCACCATTACGAGGAAAGGGTATGAGTTGGCTGACGGCCTAGCCTGCAACCTTTATCTTCTTGGAACGCTACCCCGTTAACGTCGGTGCGCCCACAGAGCTGCAGGGCCAACCTTGGGAGGCCAGTCCCCATCGCGCAACAACCTTGGAGCGTTGTATCCACGCGGAGCAGAAAATCTGGAAGACCCGCTCGTGGCGCTAGTAGTCTGTAACATCCGTATCGCGCCATGCGTCCGAACCAAGAGCGGAAACTCAGTCTGGTGCGACTGCTGATGGACGTGGGAAGGCAGGCTCACTGTCCGCAGGCCACAAGGTCCGAAATGGA
>KE504250.1:0-19287 GCA_000344655.2 Fomitopsis schrenkii | reverse complement strand
GTCCTCTCAACATTCTTCGACTCGCAGCTTTGCTGAGAATCCCGAGACCGCTCGGAGGTCGCCGCGAGTGACTGGGCATACTAGCTTGAGAGACACGGCCCACTTTATGCGGTTCAGAGTCAGACAGACGCGCTGTAGTCGATGACAAAAACCTAAATATAAACATGACGAATACACCGACGATCAGCGTAGTCAGGCAATGGCTGTGCACTCACCGACGTATAGAGCCCATCTGGAACTCTGGAGCCTGTGAATGGATTCCCGTACCGTGCACTCGTCTTGGTCGTGCCCTGTCTAGGCCAAGTCCTCCCTCGGAAGCGAGGCGCAGCCCATGGACTCGGCGTGCGCACTGGCCTGCGCACCTTCAATGCATCTGTCGTCGGGTTGCTTGCACTTCAAGCCGGGCACCCTTGGGCCCTCAGTACATAGTGACGCCACCACTGTACACACTGAGATTCAGCGGGTATACAACCTGGGCAACTGCGAGTTCGGTGCGATTTAGGGAGGGCGGTGCACTGAAATCGAGTCTAGTATCTCAACCAAAGCAAGGGGAGAGTGCAATCCTAGCACAGAAAGGTCGGAGGCAAAGGCGGCGGCGAGCAGCGGCTCAAGGACGTCTACCTTGTCTACCATACATGGCGCCTAGCGCGGGAGCAGTCCCCGGGGTCATGTCCTTTAGGAGTTTGTTTGTTACTCTACTAGTGCAGGATTCAATGGACGATTGTAAGAGACCCGATGGGCTCGCTGCTGAAGCTAAGAGAATTCTACTATAGCATAGACAAGACTCATGAAGGTACAAACCGATTCTTTGATGATATGTAGTATACCAGCAGAACGGCCATCTAACTGTCATAAATAACAGTGATTTTGTGTCCCTTGTATGGACCTTGTAGCAGCCTGGCAGTCTGCCGAGTGCTGCCCGGTGGCGTCAGGACATACCATTTTTAATACCTTTTGTTGATGGCTGGATCTTCAGATTACACCACAAAAGAAGATCGCCACACACACACAGGTCGTACTTCACTCGGATCACTCCCACTGAGACCTCGCGATATTTGACCCAATAGTAGATCCGTCTTTACCTGGTGGTGTGTGGTCAGCACTGACATCAACTACCAGCCATGTCACTCGCCACTCACAACGATAGCAACTTTCCGAAATTATGCCCTCAAGGGCGACCTCCAGACGTTCTACGGCCATGAGCCATATGTAACTTACCTTAACGACAACAAGGGTCGACGTATGGGGCGCTGCGGACGAATAAGGGCGCGCCTCGCCGGATCCGTAGCTTATGACTTGATCCTATCATCGACACGAAGCGGCTCCTATCCCTCTGCTCCTCGCCTTCCGCCTGGCCGACGGCAAGCTCGTCCGCAAGATGGAACTGTACGTGGCCCTACTATAGCCGAGGATCAACCTCAGTACGCCAACGGGAACGTCCTCGTTGCCATCAAAGAGGGGGGGAACAAAGGCCTCACCACGATCCTGCTGCGACGTTGTAGTAGGTGACGACGGGGCATCACCCTGCCTAAGCGCTTCAAGGCCTGCACGCAGAGCTGACGCAACACAAGCGGGAAGAGTTCTCCTCCCTGTACAGCTCATGCCGAACGGCGAGATCTTTGCGACGTCGTCCGCGGCGTACAACAGCAAGATGGAGATGCTGCGCTACCGCATGGCCGATGTCTTGACTTTGCCCGAAAGAGACGCAAGCTTCGAGCTCGCGACGTCCTGCTACGACTTTGACTGCATACACGCAACGTGCAGCGGCCTGGAGTATCACACCGGTGCGGTGCTCATGGCAGTCTATGAGGCAGACGACGACGAGCCTGCGAAGGGCGACGCCTGCCAGCGTGCGATATACGCCGTGGATGCGGAGAGAATGACGTTCCGCGTCTGTGGGGGGACGGTGACCGACGTCCGCTACGTCGCTGCGATGGACGCGGTGACAGCAGTCGGCGTGCGGGACAACATACGGGACGAACGAAGGGCCTAATGGATTGGCGTATGTCCCCACGACAGGTGTGCGGCGACGGGTCATCGTGTGCGAGACGCCTCGGTGCCGTACTGCGTACTCTCCGGAAAAGCAGACGGCCTCGCAATGGTGGTCGTCTTCCTCAATGCTTTTAAGTACATACATGGTTTAGAAGACTAGAGGATATGTTAGAAAATGGTCGCAGACTGTCGAGTGCTTGACGGGAGGCCAAAGAATCGATGCAGTGGGAGTAGCAGGGCGTACCTTTCCGTCAATGAAGGCAGTTCTTCGGAGGAGGTAGGCAACAGCATCGGCTAACCTACTTGGCCGGGATTCATGTTCCTCAGTTCAATGTCCAACCCAGTCGCAGCCTGAGTCTGCAACCTGTGGCGCATTTCCATCTCCGCTTTCCGACGCCCGACGCCCGACGCCCACTGCGCCCGCCGCTCACACACTCCTGAGCCGCCACGCCGCAGCCTCGCTTACCCCGCCGCACACAGAGAGGCCTCTCCCGCCGACGTCAACTCTCCGGGAGTAGGCCACCTCTTCTGCCAGTGGCCGCGGCAGCCGCGCTGTCTCTAGGCTGGCACCGAAACTCCCCGTATCCCTCTCGATCAGACGGGCACGTCTCCGCAGGGCCCGCATATTACCCTTCGAAAATGTCGGAGGCACTGCAATCGCTCAGTGTGGGGAGCCAGCTCCGCGAGAGGAAGGAGCCGGGGTGCGGTGCGCTGCATGCTACTTAGACCGTGGTCGCTACTCCTCGATGCGAATGACTTCTACGACCAGACCCTGGCGGCCTCGTACAGCACTCTGCTTCTGCACTCGTACATGTACGCACTCAATAACTTGATTTTCCTCCGTCCTGTCGGGTCTGCCCACAGCTTCGGAGTCATGACCTGGCGTTGCCGTCGAGAATTGGGACAGTGCTTGAACTGCATAAGCAGCCGCACATATAACAGTGTCAATCCGCACCGGCGGCGGCCTCTACCAAACGATATGCCTTCACCACCACTTCTGTACAACAAGATGTCTGCCTCGTCGTTCCTCTCTACAGAACCTCCGCCTATCGTACACACTCTTTGTTCGAGCTGCTACGCCTCGCCATCACGCGCCCTTCACCTTGTGCAGCATCCGCGAGACGTTATACGCCGCCGAGATCAGTGTGACGTGCCTTGTGGGCCGTCAGCTCAATACATCTTTTCGTAAGGAGACACGCACGTAAAGCCCTGCACCGCGTTCCCGAGCCTTCACGCGCCGGTCAGCCACGGCCGGACAGAGGGAGGAGAGGGCACGTACGCTTCGCCCGCTACGGAGATCTCCTCCGTACACAGCCCGACGTGGTTCGTGTACTGCAAAAAGTCCTATGCGCGACGACGCGTCAGCTTCAGCCGCAGCCACGAGGGTCAGCGGTGCAGCACGCACCTCGAACATGGCCACGGCTTTGTGCAGCATTGCTTTATCGTACTCGCCCGCGCGCGCCAGGGCCTCAACGCACCTGCATGCCACAGTTATATATGCTTAATTGTGAAATGTGAGTAGTCGGCGTACCAGAGCGTGCACAGACAAAAGGTCCCTTCATCGCCGCCGACGCCGTCATCGGCCTTGTTCACGTCGTACCGATACACCAAACCCTGACACAGACATCAAGTCGTATATTGCTTCCGTGAAGAGGGAACACTTACGTTGGACGTCAACCCTCCTCGCTCCGGCGTGTACAGTATGCGCTTCAGCGTGCTCAAGAAGCGCGGGTCCGACTGTTACACCGCACATCAGCACCGCCGCCTCGCCTCGCCCGCGCACACGAGAAGCACGCGCACCGGAGGCATGAAGAACACGAGCGGCATGATGAGCAGCGACGAGTCGAGGATGTCGAGGTCCTCGTAGCTCTGCGCGAAGAACCGCGCGTCGGCGTTCCACGCCTTGGCCATGATCTCTTCGTACAGCTCGTCCCGCGCCGCAAGCCACTGCGTCCGGCGCGGGCACGGCAGCGACCGTTTGTCCGCGAGGCGCAGCCCTGTGGGCGTGCCGGGGTGAATAGTGCGATCGACGAGTGTGGAGGGTCTGTCGTACCTCTGTCGATCGCGACCCTGCGACGCGAGGTGAGCATGAGGACGTAGGGAGAGCGACGGTTACTACGTACCACATCATGACCTTGGAGTACTGGTAGATCATTATCAGCAGGTCGCCCCATGAGGTCTGCAGCATGCAGCTCACCCACCGTAAAGTGTCGATGACGGTTGCGGACTTCCCTGGAATCCATCTCTCGTCAGACGCATGGCTCGACTTGATATCTTCTGTGTCTCACCATATCGACCTATGACCAGTGTGAGTAAGTCCCTGATCGGTATGCCCACGATGCTTACAGGTCTGGCTGCTTGTAGTTCGCGATAACGTCTGTGCTACGTCAGCCTTCCCGACAAAACCTTGCTGTTGGCACAACGTACACTCGACGCTGCCAACGCATCGTGTCAGCTACGTTCGGGTATATATGATAAACCATGAGACGCACATCTCGCGCACAGCGACCCTGATTTGGGTCAGCAAAATGCATACAAGTAGAGGGCTGGGGCTTACCATGTATCATAGCTCTACATACCGTCACAAGAGCTCAACGTCTGCAGCTTGCGTGAGGCATCGAGTACTCACAAGCGGCTTGCCATACTGCACCCCGAGCAATAAGTCCACGCTCGCCCCCACGGTATCGACACGGGCTCACCTTCTGGGACAAGTAGATACAATCCATTCTGCGCGCTGTCAGCAACAACGTCGTGAACGCTCTGCCTAGACCAGAAACCGCGTCAGTAATCGTGCGGAGACCCCAATTCCAGCCGTGACGTACATCCGCATACTCACAGCTCGCCGTAGATATCCTACCGAGCGTGCATGAGCCTCCTCTGTCCTCGCATCGTCAACGCAGCCAATAGCGTACCAGCTGCACATGGTTAATCGCGCCGTTGCCGATCCTGCGCCCGAGCGTCAGCGTCGATCACTGGCGTGCCAGGAGACGGCAGATGCGCGGCGCTCACCGGACGGGCTTCGAGCCCTTGTGGCCGTCTAGGTGGGAGAGCTCCTCTTCCGGGAAGCTCTTCTCACCTGCGACACATGCGGGATCAGGGATGTCGAAAACAGGGAGGGGCGGAGATTTCGCGCACCGTGTATGGTGTACCTGTTCGCATCGGCGGGCCGTCAGCTTGCAGGCGGGCGAAGGACGCGAGACGACGACGTACATGATGCTCAGTGAACCGTCAGGATTCTTGTCCCGCAGCCGGTCGAGGATGAAGTCCATGTACGCTACATCGTACCCGTCACGCCTCGTTCGCTCGTAACGGAAGGAGACATTGGACACTGACCGTTTGCCTCGTATGTGAAGCCGAGACGGATCAGTGCGTACAGCGTGAACGAAGAATCCCGGATCCACGACGCCCTGTGCGATCAGACATCAGCCACGCAAGTCTGCCTGCGATTCGCACGCGTCGTCTACCGGTAGTCCCAGTTCCGCGTCCCCCCGATGTACTCTGGCAAGCTGAATGTAGGGCTGGCTACAATCGCACCTGTACGCACCCGCGCTCAATGGCACCCTAGCATTGTGGAGCTGCGGGGCTAACCTGTGGGTTCGTAGATGAGGAGCTTGAGGGCGAGCGCACTCCGGTGGACGGCCTCCTTCCACGCGCCCTCATACGTCGACTGCTTGATCCACGTGTTCCAGTACTGGACTGTCGCCTGGCGGCGCCGTGAGCATGGGGCATAATGCCGGCATAGGTGAAATGCCGAATGAGGTGCTTACTTCAAGGAGACGTTGGATGAGTTGCTAATGCGGCGTTAGCGAGCGGACAGACTGAGACGGACACCGTCTGGTACAGACCTTCGTCAAGAACGGGTCGTCCGGCGGGCGCAAATCGGACGCGCCTATCACCAGCTCTGCATTCCGCCCTGCGCTCAGCACCGCAGCTCCACCTCAGCACGACCACTCACGCTCGAACGACACGCCGAGCTCGTCTGCCTTCTTCGGCGTCGGGGCAGAGCCCGCGGGCGGCGCGCCCTCCGGCGGGATGCGCAGCACGAACGTGACGACCTGCCCCTCGCGCAGCGCGAGGTCCGCGCACGCGCCCACGCCCTTGTGCCCCGCCGGGCGCAGGTCGAGCTCCCCAAACTCCACGCCGGGCGCCGCGACGTTCTCGAGCGTCGACTCCGCGACGAAGCGCAGGTCGAGCGCGAGCCCGGCCGCGCGCGAGGTGAAGAGCGCCTTGCGGTGCGGCGTGCCGGCGGCGTGGATCGTGGGGATCGAGGTGTCGGGAGGGAAGGACGTGGTGTGCGCGGCGCGGGCGTAGTCGAAGGCGGGCGCGCATTCCATGCGGAGGGGCATCGTGCCGCGGATGACCTGTGTAAGCGGGTGCTAGGTCCACACACCTTCCGTAAGTAGAAAGGTAGCTTACCTCGACGCGCCGGATGAGCCAGGTGAGAAGGGGCTTCGTGGTCTCACTCGCCGACTTTGCCTGTCGCGGGAGGAAATCTGGGACATGCCGTGCAGAAAACAATGCGAGCTCATTGTGAACGCCCACATACCTGTGACGGTTGCTACCCCTTGATCGTGGAGGAATCTGCTCGTCCTCTAGCAATGCGGACGTACGCAGAGACGGAAGACTTACTTTGTTTGCAACACCTGGCATCCAGTCATCAGTCAGAACGCGAGCATCAAGTACACGGCAACACCCACATTCGAGTTTGGAATATAGTTCTGCTTGGCAGTGAAGGGCACCGTAGGCGCAATAGAGAAGTGTCCGCCCTAGGCTCCTCTGTGAGTGCATCCGGTGACACGAGCTGGAATGGTACACTGACCTTCTTGTCGTCTAGGATACGCGCGAAGACGGAGGGCGAGTCGAAGTTGGGAACGCAGTAGCTTTCAACTGAATCGCAGGGTTAATGTATGCTCCGATAAGACCGTCCGGAACGCAAGCTTATGACAGAGGCGGTCCGTATCCGCAATAATCGATAGCATACACCCGTGCGGAGAGGAGCGAAAGTGAGCACTCGTAAGTGGAGTCTGAGGGAGAGCCTCAGCGATCCGGACACCACGATACCTGAAGCACGGCCAAAGCCCACTCCAGCCCCGATGCACGTTGCATACGAGTAGCAAGCCCTCCCTCCCCACCAACCGCGGCGCAGAACATCCGACACGAGAAGCAGAGACACACTCACTCGATCCATCCGTGCTGACCTACACTCCGCCGCACACACCCAGGCCCACGACGCATGAGTGCCCGTCTTCTATACGCGCAGACAATGGGGCAACGCACCAAAGCGGCCGTACGCAAGTTCCCAATCCTGCCCGAATCAGTGGCCCGGCCCGCTGAGGGGGAGGAAGGCGAGTCGGACTCACAGGCCGTGGTCAGCGAGGGGGATGTACCCGCGCTCTGCGCTCGTCTTTGGCTGGTTGACGGTCGTCATGGTGAGGGGTAGGAGAGAGGAGGTGGGACGGGAGGCTATAAGTCAGCGTGCAGACGCTTCGGCGGTTTCATCGGCTTCGGATCTCTCTCAGCTCGACGCGCCCTGCGATCGATCACGTGCGCGCCTTGGACGCGTCCGTGGCTGCCAGGGTTTGGTGGAGGAGCTGAGGAGTGGCCAACTAAGCTGCCCACGACGTCGTCCACGCACTGCAGCCAGTCGGCGCACGGCTCGAGCTCGATGCGGGGCACAGCAGCAAGAGGCATAAACCCCCGCGCGCCACCCCATACGCCCCTGTCACACCGGACCACACGCCGACCGCAACGCGTCCCACCGCCCGTCACCTCCTGCCACATCCCAACCCATCCCCGAACCCGTGCCACATCCCGGCCGCCGCATCTCAGCGGCAGGCCCGCGCACCGTACAGAGGGAAGCCGAGAGCTGGGTACGCCATCGTCCAACAACTACTGCGAATAGCCATGAAAGCGAGAGAACACGACAGATATATAGCACACGCCGTCAACATCGATGCGTCAATAATCAATAGATCGGGTTCAGGACCACGCGGGCAAGGCGCTCGCCCAGCCGGGCGGGGTACGGGCAGAGGTAAGCTGGTCGTAACGCTCGGTGGGCACGGTACGTAGTATATCGTATGGGTGGCAGGGTGCCCGCCGACGTAAGGATAGGGCCAGGCGCACGGGGGCGCGTAGATAGCTACGAGAGGATGTGTGTACGGCATACGTCACGGGAGACAGACAGGGTCACAGATATGAGGGGGGCAGGGGCAGGGGCAGAGGTCCGTCCGTTCGGCTGGAGAGAGACGAGAACGACAGCATGAGCGTGGAGATGGTAGATGAGAGCGTAAACATTGATCAGAGCAGCACGGGGGCGGTAAGGTTGCGAACGAAGGACTGCAATAGACCCTTAGTGAGGTGTTACAGTACGGGGATCCAAAACGCACCCGATCGCAGCTCGCGCCTAGCAGATCACACAACACCCAGACTTGGTCCCCTCCACGTTCCGTGCCCGGCTCCCTCGTCGCTCGTGCCCCGACGGGACGTGCGCGGGCACTCCCTCCCGCATCAGCATCGACGCGCGCGTTGCTGCCTCGAACACGTCGTCCACGCCCTACGCTCCACCGTAAGCACCCTCCAGTCGGAGCGAACGGATGGACGCACCTCGATCTTGAGCGCAGAACATTCCTTGTACGCCCGTGCGCCGATGGAGTTCGCGACGCGCTGGGCGTCCGCCGTTGTCACAAACGAGCCTGCCGGAGCGTGCGCGCCTGAGGTCATATGCACGCAGTGCGAATTCGTATAGAGCAAGCGATAAGCCGGCTACCCTGCGACGAAGGGCCCGGGACGTACCTGTTGGCGGGCGGAGATCGGACTTGCAGCCGACGAGGATGACGGGGATGGTCGGGCCACAAATGGAGCGCACCTCTTCTATCCACTACGAGTTCCGCCATCAGTAAGAGTGGGTGGACACTAGGTCAGAGAAGATCGAGAAAGCAAGAGGCAAAACGGGCACCTTCACGGTGACGTTCTCGAGCGAGTCGGGTGTGTCGATGGCAAATGCGATAAGGATGACGTGAGACTTGGAATACGACATTGGTCGCAGACGCTGCAGAGAGCGATGCAGGTGGAGACGTTACGGTGTCGTACAGAGGAAAGACATCGAAGCGAGGGGAGGAGCAGATTGGAGACAGCCAGGGGTGCGAGTAATGACGCAACGCGCGTGAGAGTAGTGTGGGAGGTGAGGCAGGATCGTCGCACAATAGTGTGGAAGACGAGGGGAGGATAGGACGGTGACACAAGGCACGTCAGTGAGTCGCCAACACGGCAGAGTGGACAAACGCACCTCATACTCTTCCTGCCCGCTTCACGTCGTCGCATTAACGGGCCTGCAGGCGTGTGGGGGAAATAGAAAGAGACGTACGCAGTATCCCAGAGGGCGAGTTGGACCGGCTTGCCGTCTAGGCGGATCTCTGCGACGTAGTTTTCGAAGATGGCTGCGGGCGAGGTGAGCTAACCGCCGGGAGGGCTGCGGAGGACACGCACTGGGTTGCTGGCAAGTGCGTAGCGTGCGCGCGTGGACGGGAACGGGTGCGGATGTCAGTCTGCGAGGAGGAAGGGGCGCGGTGGAGCGGACGCACGTATTCCTTGGGGAACTCGCCGAGGGCGAAGGAGCAGAGTAATGAGGTCTTGCCACACGCGCCTGATATAGCGGAGGGACGCGCGGTGCGCTGTGGTCAGCGAGTGAAGAGGCGGTGGAAGAGAGGGGCGGCGCACCATCACCGACAATGACGAGCTTTCTTCGAAGCTGGGGCATCAGGGCGAACAGGGATCAGTGGCGGGCTCTGAGGGGCGCGCGGACGGGGAACGCACGGGGTTCTGGGAGGACATGGGGTGCGTCGAGGAGGGTCCTGCGCGGGCGTGGAGGAGAGCAAGTGGGGGGTGAGGGGAAGGGGAGAAACGGCCCTGGCTTTAGCAAGGGGAGTGGTGTGAAGAGGAGGGGCGGCGGGGAGAAGGAGACGGCCGGGCAGCGACCAAACACCAGGACGGCCTCACTTGCCCTGCTTATGTCAGCTGCACCGCTCGCCTCCTGGCCAATCACAGCCTCTCATTGCTGGGCGGCCCGCCTCCCCGCCGACGTCATGCCTTGGCCGCTGCCCGCCACCCGTCTTCGACCCGGAGCTCGTCATCGTCACCGCCGTCGTCGTCCTCGCGGTCGTGTTCGCTGTCTCTGTCGCCGCCCGCCACCCCTCTTTTCCCCCTCTGGCCTCAAGGTCAATATTGGGGATCTCACGGTGCTGTGCTTCCCTGCGCCGCTCGCATATGGTCGCGCGTCCGCTAGTACTGCGCTCCCGTCCTACTATCACATCGCCCCATCGCACGCTCTTCCTATCATCCTCTGAGCCTTGGACACCCCGGTCTCCTCTCCCCGCCCTCGTCCACGGCCGCCCGGCTCCATTCTGCAACGCCCGTCGGAGCGCTGGGCCTATCTCAGCAGGCGCTCCCTCCCGGGGACACCCTTCGCTCACCCAGTTCGGTGCACGTCCAACTTATCACGTCCGCATTCGCATTGAATCACTACGTTCATACCTGACAGGCGCAATGTGCTCGCCGCTGTTCTCTTCGATGCATGGGTGTGGACACGCTTGGGAGACATTCCCATGAGCGGCCTTTCTCCGTCTCTCGCTCTCATATCGAATGTGGACTCGATCTCCTCGCATCACATACAGTAACCAAACCTTGCCGCAACACGATCAAGTCGTCTACTGTTCGTATCACCCGCTGCATGGCATCGCTCTCAGTGACATCGTACGAACTGCAGTACACCACTTCGGTCTCTCTTCGTGGACCAGCCACTTTGCGTCTCCGTGCCAGTCAAGTCGCGTGGGTACGAAGCCGGGCGGGGCAGAAAGGGTGAAAGGCTGGTGGCGGACCTGTGAATGCGTCAACGAGGCCACTGGCTGCCGGCGTTGGCGTAGTCCACGTACGTACGGTCTACTTGCGGCCCCGGAATCTGTGTACATGGTAAATGTATATTTGCCGACGAACAAGCATGTGAGCTTGCGCGTGGACTGCACTGACATTGAAGAGGATCGAACGTACGTCTCGAGTCAGCGCGCATAGTGTTCGCCTTTGTTCTCTCGCCCGCTCCCGCAAAGTGGTGCCTGGGCCCAGCGCCGCGTAGAATGCTTACACGGGCCGCCTGAACTTGAAGCGGCCGGGGACGCCTATCGCGAGCGCTGTACTCATCTGAGCCAGGGGCCTGGTCCGATGCACTGCTGATCGGCGGGGTGAGTATAGGATGCATTAGCATCGTGAAGTCACGCACGGAGCGAACACGCATCTCTCGCAGCGTATATGCTTGTGCGATGAATGACCTTGTTCCGTTAGTCCTTCGGAAGTGCCAGCTCGGAACAACAGGGCATCGTCATCCCGAAGTCGACTCGTGCTCGCGCGCGAAGACATCTGGGTGAGGTTAGGACGAGTACGGTCAGCATTTATGGGACTGGAGGGAGGTCGGTGAAGTCGGTGCGACATGGTAGAGTGGATGCCGCCATGTTGGTGAGCCCGAGTTGAGTTCGAGGAGTCCTAGACACCGGAGACATGGGCCAAAATGGGTCCGGCCTAAATCCGGCATAAATTGTTACCCATTTCGTGCATATAGGATAGCATTTAGTGTATGCCTACATGGGAGTCCAAACCCGAGGTTTAGGGCAGAATATACGCCTACCGTAAACTTTGGACCTAAACGCAGAGTGTGGTCTCGATCCCTATGCAGGGTTCGAGAAATAGAATATACGTAGATCGCATATGCTGGCCTGCAGTTTAAAATTAGGATTACAATTCGTACTGGCCATGTATTCTAGCATTGATTCAAACTGCATGCTCATCATATATGCCGCCTCGAAGTTTAACTATGCGACGGCCTCATAGTCAGAGTGTAGGACGGACTCGAATGGGGGCCTAGATGCGACATATAGGCTGGAATGTGTGGCTCGCGCAAATCCCGAGCTCAGATGCTGCATTTGAGAGCTTCCTGCATGCATCTGGAAAACCCCTCCATTGTAATTGGTAGCAATACTTTCTTGTTTACAAAGAATTGTCAGTAATCACACGAATTCTTTGTTTAGCTCGAAAATGGGTCATTGTCCCGTCACCTCATTACTTTGTTACAATTCGCTCTAATATGGCATAATCTGCTCCCCTATGGATCAAGTTCGCAATAAGTTGTAGTGAATGATCCTTCATTTTCTCGTCATAGGCACACCATTCGTATGAGTTATAGGTTCATCAACATTAAAATGTGTTCAAGTAAAGTATGAGTAGTCCATGCTGATACTCGCATACGAAGTCAAGGTCCGTAAGTATGCCAGTCCGTATACTTGTCTCTGCACAAGTAGTCCATCCCTCCAATTATACCCAAATACGACACCCTCTGCCACTACTTGTTAGCCACTCCTTCCCACATGATGCTTGATGTCCCTCCCTGCTTGTCCGTGGATACAACATGGCCGAATCTTGAAGCAATCAGTTTTCGACTGTCAGATAGCAAAAGGATCTACATCACTCACGAAGCAAACTTGAACATCTCGTGCATGACACGATGGTATCGCGTTGCCAGCTTGTGACGAAACTCAGTGAGTTGAACCATATGTTCACGGAATGCGGCTGCGCCGACATGATTGAACTCCGAGGGCTGTGATAGTCCAAGATTGTAATCTGCGAGCACGGATTCAACCTGAAAGGAAGCCACAAGCACTGGTGAGACTGGGAATTGCGGCCTGAGGTGTTTACCTACGGCTGTCAGGGCTAGAGCCACCATCGCCGGGGCAACTTCAAGCTCCGTGGGTGCGTCCTCATCAGACGACTTGAGTAATCCGCCGAATTTGAGCCCGAGATTGCGGTGTAGTTGCATGTCGAAGAATGAAGCCTGAACGGCACGCGCGACAATCGGCCCTTCATAAGGCGAAGTGTGATCGAAGCCACGCTTCGGAGATAATGAGTACGAGTCAAGCTTCAAGAGGGCCAGCTAAGGACGTACCGCCGAAGTCCAGGGGAAGATATAGCTACGATGCTGGAGTAGCATAGCCGGTGTTGGTTTAGCCGCGCCACCATTTGCGAACATGAAGGTTTGCTGAACGGTCGACGTGACTGCTTTCTTCATGTGCATCCGTATAATGCCCATGCGATGGGCAACCTGGCACAGATGAGTCCGAGCGTCGTAAAAAGAAAAGGTGTTTCAGAGACTCACCACAGCAGCCAGTGGCTTTGCATAGTCCTTATATTCGTCTCGGGTAAGACGATCAAGGATATCATACTTACCAGTGAACTTCAGCTGCTCCGCAGACTCGTGGAGACTGTCTATTGCCATCTGTTGCATGCCAGGCATCTCCATGGGCGTGGTCATAGACCTGAGGGTATCCGTATCAAGCGAGAGGTCCCTATGCTCGTCGTATCCAAACACGAGAAGCTGGGACGCAACCTCTATTGCATGCTCGACAACAGAGTACACCTTCGCCGTCTGTGGCTTAAGGTCAATCTTCGCGTACGTGTAACCGGTCTTCAATTTGAGATAAGTGTGCGCAAGCCACGCGCCGCGCGCACGTCTCGTCTTGTTGTCTTGCACGACACTCTCACGGTGCGCTTTGGACGGGCGCGGTGCCAATGAACGAATCTCAGGCATCTAGAAATGAGTATCACGGAACGGGTGGCAGACTACAACACTCACCTCGTGCCGAAGTTTCTCTTGCTGATGCTTTGTGAGCTTGAACAAACAGGCCACGACTTTCAGTGACCTCGCACAACATAGGACCATTGTTACAACTCACATTACGCGGCTTGGTGACAGGGACAACAGGTATGTCGCACTCTTCATCCGCCGACTCGTCCGAATCAATGCGAACCCGGTTGCTGGCCTTAGACCTAATCGCATACACTGTAGACTTGCCACGAGACTTGGATGCAGCCCCTTCGATCTCACTATCAGAACGATCCTGCTCATCACTGACGTGAGCAGGATCCATAAACGAGCCTGCAGTTGAGCTGGTGTCGTCAGTCGCAGGCGGTTCCGAGGGATGAGATGAGGTGGTACTAGAAGAGCGCGAGTGTTGTCCCCTCAGCCGAAACTTCGGGGGGCAGACTTCTTCATCGAGGTCCGACTTGTCGCCGGCATCCTGAGTCGTCATGGATGAGCCTGAGCCTGGCTCACGTCAATGTGTGTCCTGTGACCATGAAGATGGGAAACATACTAGAGATAAGCCTGACACTCTACGCAACAAAAGAACCACTACGGTCAGTATACCAAATGATTGAGCCTGGATGCTGCATACGTACCTCTGCCTCGAAGTCAGTGCACATATCGCGCGACTCAGGTTCCTCGCCAGCATCCTCGTCTAGTGCGTCCTCATCTTCATTTTCTTCGCCATCATCGTCGTACTGATCCTCAGAAAGGGAGAGATTGGCAGGGCTTGCTGTTGTCGCACTGCGGCCGTATGACTTGGATGCATGAGGCAGTACTTTGGGCCTGGCAGGCGGCGGCGCCAGAACCTCGTCGAGATCGGAATCATTGTCGGAAATGAACGCAGGTGCAAATTCGTCATCTGAAAGTTTCGTATGTTGCATTGCTGTTCATCAGTTGTGAGGGTTACAAGCAGGACTCACTATCATTAGACTTCCGACTTGCCACCGGTGCGGGCGCCGAAGTTCCAACCTTCGCCTTCTTTGCACGAGGCTCTGTGTCGCTGACGCTCAAGGCGTCTGCGTTGCTCCTGGTTCTGTTCTTCTTCGATGCTGCAGCTCTCCCCTTGTCTTGCTGCTTCGCCTTATCTGTACCGACGGAGCGTGCTCGCTTGCGACTCTCCTGCGACTTGGCCTGTTCAGCTTTACCTACCATATTGAGTAGTCCGACAATCAGTACGCAAACATCGATGTCTGAGGAGAAGTCCTGAGGCTCACTGCCGTTGTTCCTCGCTTGCTCCTGAAGTAGGGGTACAGCCTCTGCCTGACTAACCTTCCGGGGCTTCTTCATATACGTGGCCCATGCTTCAAGTGTGACGAAAGCGCAAGGATGCACAACCGTAAGTCCATGATATCGAAACCAAAGTATATCCGGCTCACCTTGACTAGCCTTCTGCGATGCTGGGCGCTGTGGACGTCCTAGTCCACGAACAACAGTAAGTTGAAGCTCACAAGTCAGCAGATGATATTGAACGAACCAGTACTAGAGGCGGCTTGTGGCTCCGCCGTGACATTCATATGCTCTTGGTGATCCGAACCTTCATCCACGTCATCTGCAGCACCAACCGTGGACTGTCTCCGCCGTATGTTTGATCGTGCGAGTGATGGCATGACACGAGAATGAGCTGGGGGTTTCTTAGACTTCAGTGTCATGAGGAATGCCAAACTCAAGGTGAGTTCCAGAAAATGAAGTGTACGAACTGACGTATTAATGTTTCCGGGAGCAAGGGCTACAAGCTACTTCAAGGATTGTTGGATGTTTGAATAGGTCAGGTAAGATGCTGCTGCGGAGAACACGTTGGGAGTACTGAACCAGGACACACAATAGGACGAGTCACTGTCAGTGTGCACAGTCAAAGAAAGGTGTCCGCAGGTCGAACTAGAGATGTGCGCTGGCGGGGGCATGTGACATGAGAACAGGTATTCGCTACGTGGATACCATGAGGTTTACAGCGGATGCTCCTCCGGCCGAAAGCGTGAGATAAACTTTTGCATCCACCTCTCTCTGCCTCCACACTCACCTGCGACCCTCAGATCCTCTAGATCTACTCTACCCAGCCAGCCGCACCTACAGGCAACCTAGATGTAAGTCCCATTACCTGAATCGCCGGTAGATGTACTGACTAAGGTTTTGTAGCTTAGTACTTGTCTGTAATGATCTACACTTGTCAAGGCTGCGTCAGTACGTTTACAGACCACGGAAGCTACCTTCAGCACCTCCTACGAAGCCAGAAGCCTGCGTGCAAGCTTGCACGGCAGCGACATGAAGAGGACGCACGGTGTCCAACCCGGCAGGCCAGCCACCTTCGTGCATTGCGTTCGCGGACACGATCGCCACCGACCGGATCCTCGTCGCACGCTCCTGATGAGGAGGAAGCCGAGCCTCTCCCTTTTGAGGGCGACTACTTTGGCACAGCCGAGGACTATCACACTGAGGATCTCCCCTTTGGCGAGGATGAGGAGCCTGGGATAGCTCGTCCCGCCGAGGAAGACCCTACACAAAACGTAGATGAGTCGAGTGATGACGAAGGGTCTGAGGACGAAGTGGTGGGCCTTGATGTTATTGAACCAAGCTATGAGATCGAGCGCGATGGGCACCATCTCGATGCAGACTCACGTCAGGATCACGCTGATATGGCCGTTGATCCTGACGATAGTCTTCAGGAACAGAGCGGTGCAGCTCCACCACGACAGCTTGATGCTAGGGCACATGCACAGCTGCGTGAGCCACCCATCCACAAGGTCGCATTTGGTGGTCTTGCTGGTGCTCCCGTGCCAGCTGAACGATCAACACTTCCGAAAGCGAGATCTAGCGGATATGCGCCATACGCGCAGAAGGTTGATCCGACTAACCAGAATCCGTATGCGCCGTTCTCCTCACGCATTGACTGGGAGATCGCTCGGTGGGCTAAACTGCGCGGCTCCGGATCGACGGCGTTCTCCGATCTGCTTGCAATTCCTGAGGTTCGTATTGTACATGAGCATTCAGCTGGCTTTACTCATGGCTTGTCTATTCCTAGGTTCTTGAAAAGCTCGGCCTATCGTACAAGAACACCAACGAGCTCAACACGATCATTGACGAAAATCTCTCAAATCAACGTCCCGCATTTGAACGCCTAGAGGTTGTCGTCGGCGGTGAGCGCTTTGATATGTTCAAGCGCGACATTCTTGAATGCATTCGCGCGCAATACGGGGATCCTGAACACACCAATATTCTCTGTATCGTCCCTGAGCGGCACTATGCCGACGCAGATCATACTATACGACTTTACCATGACTTGAACACAGGCAAATGGTGGTGGGCCACTCAGGTATGTGTTGAAACTCCCGGAGCCCGAGGTCAATTGAACTGACGTGCAGATATACTAGGCCGTTCTTGAGAAGAAGAAACCTGGTGCAACGATCATTCCGGTCATCATATCTTCGGACAAAACCCAGCTTACCTCATTTCGAAACAAAACCGCATACCCCGTGTATCTGACGATTGGTAACTTGCCTAAAGAGATTCGTCGCAAGCCGTCACGTCGTGGTCAGATCCTCTTAGCTTACCTTCCGACAAGTCGCCTTGAACACATCAAAAACAAGGCTGCACGCCGCCGTACACTGGCCAACGTGTTCCACGCATGCATGTCGCTCATCGTCGAGCCACTGCGCAAAGCCGGAATCGATGGCGTGAATATGGTAAGCGGCGACGGTGTTGAGCGCCGCTGCCATCCGATTCTGGCGGTCTACGTTGGGGACTACCCAGAACAGGTGCTCGTAACTGGGACATACACGGGTGACTGCCCCATTTGCGAGTGCCCGCACGATGAGCTTGGGATGTACCCCTGTACGTCCAAGCGTCGTGACATTGCCGAAGTACGGAGGGCCCTGAAGCTCTGTGGTACAGCCGAGTACAACAGGGCGTGCGGTGCTGCCGGTATCAAGCCCATCCAGCATCCATTCTGGGAGAAGCTCCCCTACGTCGACATCTTCCGGTCGATTACACCGGACATTCTACACCAGTTACACCAGGGTGTCATCAAACACCTTCTCTCATGGATCACGGACATCGTTGGCAAGGACGAGGTCGATGCATGCGTTAGACGGCTACCACCCAATCATAGCATTCGAGTGTTCCATAAAGGCATCAGTGGGCTGTCGCGCGTCACTGGCACCGAGCACAAACAGATCGCGCGGTTCATTCTCAGCCTTCTCATTGATATTCCCCTACCGCGAGACGAGCACACAGATCTGGTCGCCGCAACGAAGGCTCTCCTCGATTTCCTCTACATGGCCCAGTACTCTGTACACTCGACCACTAGCCTGAATGCTCTCGAACAGTCGCTCTGCGACTTTCATGAGAAGAAGGATGTCTTCGTACGGCTTGGGTCGCGAGGTCACTTCCTAATCCCGAAACTCCATATGCTGCTCCATTACGTCCCGGCGATCAAGCTCTTTGGGACAACTGATAACTACAACACCGAAGCGACTGAACGCCTTCATATCGATTTTGCAAAGCAGGCGTATCGAGCAACGAACCATAAGGACGAGTTTCCGCAGATGACGAGATGGCTCGAGCGCCGCGAGAAGGTCCTACACCATGCCAGTTATGTGGAGTGGCGCCTTCGCTGCATGGAATCTGGTATCAATAGCGCGTCTGCTACAGGACAGGCGATGACGACGGCTCGGAACTGGCGACCTCCAGATATGGCGTATTCTCTTCACCATCTCATGACGAAACATCCGACGTGCAAGGCCATCCCGATATCTGAGTTAGTATCTCCACAGGGCTATGGTGCTACGTACCTGATGCCTGCCCTCGCTCGCTTCATTGTTGAGACCAACGAGCCTGGCCTGCCACGGAATGCGATAGAGACACGGGCACTCGGTATCCGGTTCCCCTTCGCCTCCCTCCCGGTATTTCACAAGATACGGTACCGCAACCTCGAACAGCATGGGAAGGACACTCTGGACTCAGTTCACGCTCGGCCAAGACGCGCCGGCCGTGGTGCACAGTCAGAGGTTGTACCAGCACGGTTCGACACTGTGCTTGTACGTGTACAGCAGGATTTGGAGACAATAAATCGTTTAGAGGTCGCGGCAGGAAAACGGCAACTGAGTGGTATGTCTGTCTGTTTGCATTTCTTACTGGGTGTATCGAACTAACGCACGTGCTTCAGATATGCGCATTGGACGCGTGCGGGCTATCTTCTCAATTCCAGAGAGGTACATCCCCCTCCTGACTTCGATTCCACAAGCTCGTGATCGACTGTTGTCATTACGACACCTGGTATATGTTGAGTGGTATTCAGGTTTTTCTGCGGCACCAGACAAGCTGTACGGTATGTATAAGGTTATGCCATTGACGAGTAACAAGATAGCCTCAGTAGTGCCACTTTCACTTGTTGAACGTAGTGTACATCTACTTCCCAAGTGGGGTGGACGAGCTCCGGTTCACTGGACAAGTGAGAATGTTTTGGACGAATGCACAGCATTTTACTTCAGTCCATGCAAAGATGTACTTACTTTCTACAATTTACAATAATGGGGAGTGTTTATCGTAGGTTGCGAGGATGTGGTCACGAATTGTAGACTTTAAACAATCTTGTATCTCATTCTCTCAAATTATTCTCATTC